>JAYMTP010003920.1:0-15955 GCA_036897365.1 Geranium brycei | reverse complement strand
ATATATATATATATATATATATATATATGTATAGGGGCACGCTCTGGTACGAGCCAGAGTAGCGTCCGAAACCGTCTGAATGTGTTATGTTGGGCGAAAATGTAAATATCACAATTTTTGTGATATTTACACTTTCGCCCAACATTCTACTTCTGGGGGGCAACATTCCACTTTCGGACGGTTTCAGACGCTTGGGCAGTTAGCATCTGAGTGTGATTCTATAGATATGTGTATATTCAAAATTATTTTAAGATTGTTCATAAAATTATTTTTTTGTTAAGAAATTTTTTTAACGAACCTGGTCGTCCCAAATCTTCTGGTTGTTGTAGATGACAGCGGCGCCAAAGCTCCTCGCCGGGTTGATTCCGGTTCCGGTGATCGGGATCGTGGCCAAATGCACCATGAACACGGCGAACCCGATTGGTAACGGAGCAAGAACCTAATAAAGACCCACAAAACAAAATTGTCATCAAAATCAAATCGTGTTTTATAAAAACGTTAGACTATAGTTGGACAGATAAGGCCTTTGGGAACTAATCAGACTTGTCGGTAATTTTAAAAACACTATCTATATGCAGTGATAGCTGGCTACTCATAAATAGTGTTCTAACAAACGTTAGTCAGACAGAAAGAGCATTCAAAGGACTAATCAAAAATTAATTATGAATTGATATAAAATTATCGAACAAACCGAAGATTTTAAAACGTTAGACTGTAGTCAGACGGATATAACCCATGTAAATTGATGGATAATTAATCAAATTATGGGGATTAGTCGGACTTATCCGTACTTTTCAAAACACTATTTATATTAGTAACTATTTAAAGTTAGTGTTCTAAAAAAACGTTAGTCGTCAATTAGGTAAGACAGTAAGAGAGCTTTCAAAAGGTTAATCAAAATTAGTCAAAAATTTACCGTATTAAAAAATTGATATAAAATTAATCAGACATGTTGAAGATTTTTTAAATCTAGAGTTTTTGGGTTGGAGTTGCTCTTACGGGAACATGAGAGTCGCGAGCGCTCCTTTTGGGGTCGGTGGCGGAGAAGACGGTGTAGACGAGCACGAAAGTCCCGATGATCTCGGCCCCGAGGGCCGTGCCAACGCTGTACCCGTCGGCGACGGAATTGGCTCCTCCGCCGAGGGAATTGTAAGGGTGCTTCATGAAGGCCTTGACGAGCCCGACCCCGCAAATGGCTCCCAGACACTGAGCCACCATGTATGCCACCGCCCGGATCAGCGACACCTTCCGAGCCAGGAACAGCCCGAACGTCACCGCCGGGTTTATGTGACCACCTAAACCATAACAAACAAATAAATATACATACATCATAAATACAAAATTATACATAGAGAGTTAAATATTGAACTAGTATATGATTTCATTCAAGTTAAAATTTATAAAACATTTCATGAGGCACCTCGAGTTGACTCGAATATATTAATTTAAACTTTTCATATTATAAATATCTACTATAATAATTCATTAAATACTAACCGGGATTCGAATCAACTGAATTCAAGTTAAAATCAACTGTAAAAATATATTTTAAACGAGCTAACTTGAGTTGACTCGTCTCTATTCCATTATTTTCATTTGGAAAAATTGCAAACAAATTGTCATACATTTCAGATTTTGAAAAAAGGGCCGTGAAACTAGTATGCTTTTGCAAAATGTGTACAATCCTTAAAACATAAAAAAAATCCCTTAAAAATATTTTTTTTTGGAAAAATGAGGATAAAAATAATATTTTTCAACATGAACTTACCAGTTTGAAGAATATGAATGAAGTGTGAGAGAATAAAACAAACAAACTCAAACTGAAGAAAAACATTTAAAAATTAATTTATTTTAGTGGTATTTGGGTCCTTCAGTGAAATATACATAATTTGTAAAAGAAATAGTAAATTCACATCCGCTTCTTACGAAATTAAAAAATTTCACCACAGTTATTTATAATT
Source organism: Geranium brycei (assembly GCA_036897365.1). Taxonomy (NCBI): domain Eukaryota; kingdom Viridiplantae; phylum Streptophyta; class Magnoliopsida; order Geraniales; family Geraniaceae; genus Geranium; species Geranium brycei. Next base: position 13,994 of record JAYMTP010003920.1, on the reverse strand, counting down.
TACAATTTTAATTTTCACCGTAACGAATTCAGTTATCATCCTATTAAAACAAATATTTAACGAACGGAGCTCTAGCAGAGAGAGAACGTATATGTCACTTACCGGATATACCGGCGGTGCAGTATACGAGGATGAAGATCATTCCCCCGAACGCCCAGGCGATCCCGAGGAAGCCGACGCCGCCGCAGGGGTCGGGGTTGTTCTTGTATCCGATGACGGTGGCGACGCTGACGTAGAGAAAGAGCAGCGTCGCCACGAACTCGGCGATGACCGCCCGATAAAACGACCACAGCCTCACCTCCGCCTTGTCCACCAGCGGCGCCGGCGGAGGGTCCACGTACGGCTTCCCGCTGTGGTGGTGGTGGTGGTGGTGTCCCTCCTCGTCCTTCGACATTTTTAACGTTGTCTCTCTCTCTCTATAGAAACAAGCGACTTTGCTACGTGAGTGAGTGCCGAGGAGGAGTGTGAGTTTTTAATGGGGGTGAGGGGGGAGTGGCATAGGGGTGTGATTTGGGGGGTGGGGCGAGGGTATTTTGGGGAAAGGGGAAGTTTTGTGTTATGGAGATCGATGATGTTGTGGTGGTGGGACCAGGGGACAGCGAGACCATGTGATGAATAATCATCGCGCGGTTTGTATTTTTGCTTGCCTGTAGCTTATAATCTGTCTTTTTCTGTTTTTATTTTTTATTTTTTGTATTCTTATTTAGCTATTTTAATTTTAATTATGGAGGAAATCGATTTTGAAAGGAATGTGGATTTATTGAGGTAACGAATTTGTTTTGTTTATTTATTTATTTTTTGGAAAACCTAGAAGCTTAGTTGAAATAAGGTCCGCATATCACGCACGGTAAAAGTTGAAGAAGACAGACCCCTCGTCCGTTGTTTTGTCAATAATTAATAGAACCGCCCTAGCTAAAGTGTTGGTGGGACAGAACTTTCAGAGACCGGTAAAAATAAAATTTATGTGTTTATTTAGTGAGAATATATGTGAATTGTGATGTATCAAAATAAAATAAATTAAAAATGTTTGTTGTATGATATACTTGATAACTTTTCATATTAAAATTGTGAATAGATTTTGGCGCCTAAACGACAAGTGAGCAACTTCATTCATGAGTGACTTATTATTGAGACATACAAAAAGGAAAGATGGATTAACAATAGACAACAATCTTAACTAAATTATGATTATTTATTATAGTTCTTGCTTAGATGATTAAGAAGAACCCATGACTTGTGTTAGTTGAATAATTAGTTTGGAAGCATTTGTTGGATGCTCAGATTGTAACTTTTGAAAGTTATTTCAATTTAAATCAATGTCATACCAAAAATGGAAGTATCAAATGTTGTAAATTGTAATAATGAAGCAATATATGAAGTATATCAAATGTCAACTCAGGCATCGAGCAACGTTTCAACAGATATGGAGATTTTGGAAAAGTATGATGATGATCAAAAGGCGACATATTATCATATGGAGTGGTAATGGTTGATAAATTACTAGTCGGTGGAAGGTCATGGCGAAGACGAGGGTTTGCGACCCGATGAAAGTGCGTACAAAGGGTACTTGGTGTCAGCGGCAAATCAGTGGATGCTTCTTGTGTTCTTGCTGCTTCACGGAGGCGAGTGGGTCTACGAGAGCAATGACTCGATAGGTCGCGAAGTTGTGCATCGTGATGATGTGGTGATGTCGTTGAAGGTATGAAATTGGTTAGGGAAGCAGGAAAATTTAACATAGTGTAGTAAATTGATGGGCAATGTCATGGCATTTGGGACCGAATTTAAGAAATTGGAGGTTTATCGACATGTTGCCGACAATTTTAGGTCACTGGTGGTGGAGCCAACTAAGTGGAAGTGAGAGGTGCTTTGAAGACATCAGCGGTGGGGTTCATGATAAGAGATGAGGAGGGGCGGTGTCTTGTGGCGACAGGTGTGGCAAGAAGGGGGATGCTAGAGCAGTTCCTAGTAGAGGCGTTGGCGTTTTGGGAAGCGATGTGTTGGACTCGAGCTACAAGAGAGGTTAGGTTTTTTTTTTAGTCGGACATCAAGCTCTTGGTGGATTGTCTGTGTAGAGGGATGTGTTGCGATCACCCCTAAATTCGGTGTTGAAATATTGTTGTGTGTTGTTTGACTCTATTAAGTATTATATTAATATTTTGTTACTCGATCAAGTATTCATGTTGTCCATTTTATGTTAAGCATGACCCGTATAGACTCTCACAACTATCTTTCTGTTTAAAAATAAAGTTTATAATCAAAATATATTTAATCAAGTAATTTTCTATTGTTATATCTTTTAAGATTCTATAATTTTTTTATAAGAAATAATAATTTTTAAGGGACATTCGAGTGGTGTAAGAACTTTGAAAAGCAAACGATTTTAATGTATATATTCATATTGGGTATTCCAATACTAAAACGGAATGTATTTGGTAGTTGTGCACTTTATTAACTGAATGATCCTTATCCACCAATATCCATTTCTTTGATCACAAAACTTCAACGAATGATACAAATTTTCTTCCCCAAAATGACCCCAAGCTATTAACACTCCCATCCCTTTACCCATGACCAAATTTGTCATTTCAACCTCGTCCCATTCTTTTTCTTCAGCCATGAAAATTCTCTGTGGTCACCGAATAGAACATGTTTCTATATTATTAATTTTAAATATATTTTTAGTTAATTTAAATTTAAGAAAGCGATTTATATGCAGAAGAGAAAAGAAAAAAAAAATAAAAATGAGAGAAATGATGAAATGGACAAATGAAGGATCACGTGGCTCCAGTTGGCAAGGATCTGTGTCGATTCTGATGGTGTCTTCTTGTTGTTGTGGTCCCCACCACCAGCGCAGATACAACACAACATTACATTCTCATCACAAATACAATATATATATATATATATATATATACACAATCACCAATAATGTTGTTTTTTTATTCACATTTTTGGGTCCATTTCTCGTTCCATAATTAGGAGGATTTCGGTTACTAATCACGTTCAATTTATTTATTAAGCAGAATATACAAGTTTATTTAATATAATAATTTCAATGATTTTGTTGCATCATGCAACAAAGATAACATATTTAAATCAGTGTGCTATTACATTAATACAATCGTGTAATAAGTTATACAATCAAATGGCCTTTAGAATTGGCTAGAAATTTTATTTTCAAATTGAAGTGTGGGTGTTTATTTGGGAATGAGTGAAATTAAAGAAAATAAAATTTGTTATACACTTAATGTATATTACATCTAGACGAGACGACATAACTATCATGAATTAACTCACTTTCAATTTTAAGAACTTGAGCTAAATCGAGCAACTAATGTTAAGTTCGACGAAAAAAAAGAAGATGAGCTCGAGCTCGGCTCGATTCGTTTCACTAGAGCTTGTCTAATTTCATTTTAAATATTTAAGTATATTAATAAAATATTAAACGAGCCGGCTCGCAAGCCTATAGAGCAATTTCATTTTAAATATTTAAGTATATTAATAACATATTAAACGAGCCGGCTCACAAGCCTATAGAGCCTTACAAACTCGTACTCAAGTTCGGCTCGTTTATTAAACAACCCCAATTTTGAGCTTAAATTCGGCCCGAACTCGATTATAAAGAATTCAACCCAAATATTTAACAAGTTGAGTTCGAGGGGTTCACTTGCAACCCTAAACACAATGAAGGATATTTCAAAACCAATCTAAAATTTTAATTTTGTAAAAACAGACACATTTTAGTTTTATTCTCTAATAATAATAATTAGTCACATCAGCATTTCCAGTCCTTAGATTTGCAAAGTAATAGTGAAATAGAAGTGATTCAAAATAAACATGACTTATAATCCAAGTAAAAAAAAAGTGTGGTTTTGAAGCTAACTAAGACATTTATTTCCATAAATGCAAAGATTTGAGAATTTCAGAAGATATATGGATGAGACTGACGGTAGAGTAAAAACCAAATAGAATGGACCACGCTTTTTAATATATTATTATCTCCCACTCTTTTGTCTACATCCTCATTTCTCTATCTGCCAAAAACGGCTAGGTGTTTCCAGACCCTTTCTTCTTACCTTTTAAAATAATTGTAACCGTTGAGAGGTTTGGGAAATAACTATAACCACACAGAAAACATGTGAAACGTAACGGTCAAGCCTTTCATTTTTCGAGAGGTTGATTATATAATGTGGCTGCCAATATTTAATTAATTACACACACATATATATATATATATGTATAATTTTTAGCTTTTAATAAATATTTATAATGAAATTAAACTAACTGAATCGAGTCGAGCCGATCTCGAACATGATGTTTAATATTTAATGAATTGTAATTTTTATTTAATATTAATTTTAAATTTTAATGAATACTTGTATTAAAAATTAACCTAACCAAGCTCGAGTTTATCCATTTTCTTTCGAGCCGAGCTTGAGCGGATATTTTATAATGAGCCAAGCCAAACCCTGCCAAATAGAGGCTCGATTCAACTCGTTTATGGTCCTAAACACAACCTTCGCTCGAAAAGTTCTAATTTAGTGTAACTACTTAAATCATCATCCAATTCCTAATCTATACTATATATAAAAGGAGTACGAAAGTTATGTTCGTAGCGTGTTTCTTTTCCATTCTTAAGTGCATCTAGAGGACTGCGTGAGTCAATTATTTACGAAATAACTGCCCCGAGTTTGATGGCTGTCATTTGTTTCAATTTGTGATAATCGGCATCAATAGTTTTGATGGCACCTATTTGGTGTCTATAAATCCAGAAAATCATGAAAACATCATGGAAAAATTACTGAAACTAACGGATTTATAATTCCTAATTGTTTTAAATAAGTTTCTAAACTTTGTTTTGTTTCATTTTAGTTCTCTAGTTATTCAAAAATTTCTAATTTATATAACATTGATGCGACAAATAAACTATGATACTGAATCAAATCAGTTTTAATAACTGACAAATTAAACTAGAAAAGCAAAACTCATGCACTCAGCTAAAACAACTTGGACCTCTGAGTTAAAACATAAACAAAACAAGACTAATTGAAACATTCTCTTCTCATTCATGACAACATTATTTGATAATAACTAAAGTGCCTTTTCGTTTCTGTAAAATTTAATAGTTAACGGTCAGCAAATTATTATGGTCAAATGTTAATAATAGTAGCTCTTGAATTTTGCTTTTGCTGGATGGCTGAAACTTTCAGAAAAATTTTGCCAGCAAAAGAAAAATCTAGAGAAATAAAATAAAAACAAGCGAAGTACAAATAGTACTCTAAAGAACTCACGAAACACTGAAAAAGAAAAAAATAAGTAAAATGATGGGAGATGAAGAAGACAAAAGAGATACAGTTATGGAAAAGTTAAAATTCTGAATAATGAATGATGCTAAAGTAACGTTGCGCTCTTCAATGAAAGCAAAGTAACAAATACAGTTTGGAATGTGCCAAATAAATTCATCTTTTTGATGTAAAGAGATGATTGTAAAGTCAAATTCATCGACGGTCTAAGGTCATGTAAATTCATTATTTTAATTTTTTCTTACACTGGTTTCTTAAATATATAAACTATAGTGGTTAGTAATCCGGATTCATATATATATATATATAAATAAAAGCAATTTTTTATTAACCATGCAATATGATTATCAACTCTAACCATCAACACAACTATGATAGTATCCGTTTAACAACATCATTAATAGATATACCTTCATACATGGCCGAATTATATTTTTTACCCTATTTACTGACATAAGTTAGAAAAGGTTATATCAATTGTATGTGGTTAATCACTTGAACTTGGGTCCAATGAACCTGAGTTCGAGTCACGCTAAAATTCACTAAATCCACAAAAAACTTGTCTCGCTGTCATCCTTAGCCCTAGTTATAACATGGACTTTCAATAGCTATGACAGTCATAACCAAGTCTTAAATATTTAAATACATGTGAATGAGACCATAATCAACTTATTAAAATGAAAATTAAACATCCTAGGATTTACATTCTAAAGTAAGCCAGGGATAGGAAGCAAAAAAAGGGGGGTTAGACCACTAAATTAAATTAACCCACTTGCCCGATAGCTTCTGGGAAATAGTTTTGTGGATTTTTGTTTTTGTCCCAAATGTCCAATAAAAAATTTCAATGTTCTTATGATAATATGGTTAGGTGAAAAAGAAATGTTAACATCAACAAGGATCATATATTGGATGAAAAGCACCCATAATCATTTCAATAAAACATACCAATTAGAAGATTGCTGATAAATCACCAAGTCATGTGAAAATCAACAATGTATGAAACTGACCGCACCTGGAATATTGATGACGATATTAGTTCTCTTCTTCTCAATCACTGGAGCTTCATGCTCCGGGACACCAGAAAGTATAATTCAGGTTTGAGAGACTTTACCAAATGACGAATGTCATAATCTGAATGTTCATATTATTTGTGTACCAAGAGAGTTACAAACCAGTGAACCTGTTAACACGAGGGAGGGGAACAAGAAATTAGTGAACCTGGTAACGGTTAAGGTGTGAACAAATGATATGTTCGTCTATTCATATAATACGTAGCTTATACTTATAACCAAGACATACAATGTTGTTTTCGGGGGATTGCCAATAGAATCCTTGAACGACGATGAACACTAAATTAGAAGTGACAAGAACAAAAATGGCTAGGGAATGCTTCCCCATCCATTCCAATGGAAACGCCAAGTATCTATAACTGTATACATCAACCTGTGGAAGAGAGAATCAATAGTGAACCATATTTGTGTCAACTGGTCTCGTAATTATTTATCTAAAGCTAGAATCGCATGTGACGTTCACAAAATTAAATTTACTTACCAATACATACAGACCACAAAATGTGATTCCAGCAACAGCCGAAGTAATCAGCATGTAGCTGACTGTGTAGAGGGATTTATTTACAGGGATGCCTGAAGGGGGGAAAATACAGTAAATGTCTAATGCAAGTGTGAAATACGCCATGGTAAGAAAACATAGTATCATTCGCTATAGCATACCCATGACAGCGAGAAACAGCCCCACGACTAAAAGTGAAACTGAAACTATAATCCAGTTGCTTAATCGCTCCTTGTGGTCCTGGACAAGAATGTATATAACGGCAGATGTGCTCAGAAATAAGAGACCAAAAGACATAAGTTGCTCAAGTACTGTTGATATGTAAGAGAAAATAGAAGGCCCTATCGTAACAATCATGCCAAACAATAGGACAAGTTATGCTAGTGGCACCACAGTAACTGTAAATCAAGATTAAAAACTATACATATATTTAACCCCTAAAAAGGAGCAAGTGCATAACTATAAATATAAGAAAATGAAGTATCTCAATAATGTGTGCTAGAGTACCGTATTTGAAAGATGTGAATCGATTCACCAGTTTATATAACAAATTCGGGCCTCCACCTATCAACTTGAGCTTTTAGATGTGTTAGGCTTCTACCGGTAAGAAAACAGATTCAATAATTTTTGGCGACAAATTTCAACAATGTTTTTGTACATGGTACCATAAAGAAGGGATTTGAGATCAAGAAATAGGGTAAGGTATAATGGTGCATAAAAATCTAACCTGCAAATGTGCAAGAGTGTGGCCATATTGAAGCCCGATTATGCAGGTCACAGACGCCATTATGGAGCTGTGAAAATGTGGAACAATAGAGTTCATTAACAATTGTTAAAAGGTAATAGAGGCACTTCATGCATGATAACCAGTAATAGATTGTGGGGGTAGAAGTGAACGAACAACTCATAGGGGACTAATGTGAGAAAAGAGATAAGCTTAGAAACCTTAAAATGCCTTCAGGGTCAAAAGGGGCATGGCACCACGAAGGAGAACTTGCTGGAACTTGGCCATCAGTGGACAAGTTACACTCCTGTGAAATATTCTTGGGTGAGGCATAAGTTTTATGTAATGTTGTTCAGTAGTATATAATGTGCAAATTCGCGTCAATGATGATACCTTTAGATTTCTGTAAGTAGGCTTCATATATAGATGATCAATGCCGAGAATGTAACGATCAATCATTCCAGCAGAATTGCATCCAGGGCTAAGATCACCTCTAGTAGAGCAGTTTACCTGCATCAGAATTCAGATGATATAACGATCTATTGACATTCAGTTTCTGAAAAATGTTAATACTAATACTTACTAGTATGCCTCTTAACCATGAGTTTTACAGAAACGTTAATTAATGGAAAGTTTGCATCTTAGACTTGTCGCCATACGAAGTACTATACAGACCTCATCACTCCAACATTGTTTTTAGATGATCGCACTACGAGAAACTGGTGGTTTTCTGAGGAAAAGAAAATGAGCTCTTTAGAGGTTTTGGTACTTCAAATGTGAAAATGGATATTTCAACGTATAAAGCTTCAGTCTACCCAGGAATACCATCATTTAGGCTGAGAAGTAACTCTGAAAACCAACATTGGCTTAATTCCTGACTCTTTCAAAGTAAATAGCATAATACACTAATAGTAGGAACTCCCATTGAACCTAGAAACCAAAAGAAAATTTCTCTAAACATAAATTTCATGGGTTGGGGTGGGGTGGGGTGGGGTGGATGAAAAAGCAACATCATTCGACTTCTCCTATATAATTATTGACTTGAAATCATCAAACACTCTGTCTGGACCCATCCACTTATTCATGTCATGTCATGATTCAGTAATTGAACCGTGCATAAAAGCAAAAGTGATAATGATGCTCTCACCGTATAAACATAGCTATCATTCGGTAGAAGCAAAGATGGCGTTGAGGTTGATGATGTAAATTTCCAGTCTGGAACATATAAACCGTACAATAACCCCAGGTATATTGCTGAAAGTGAAACTATAATGCACCTGAGGAACAGAATATAAAATTAACCACTGTGAAAAAGAAGTATCAGGTGAACCAAACTAAGAATCACCCTTTTATATAACTGTAGCCTGTAGGCGGTATGTTGTACTCTTTATGTTTACGAATTCTCAGTAATTTTACCCATAGGATTATTAACATCATATTTACCAGACTCAGCAGAACTGCCATATTTAAAGCGACCCTCGATGTTACAAATCTTACCACTGTGCGTGATTTCTCTTTAAAATAGAATCCACGTCTCTGTTCGTATGAGATGGAAGCCAAATCTCACATAAAGCCGCAACAATATATCCAATTGATATCCTCTGCATTTAGTGAAAGGAATGTAAATTAGCGCTAATCGTGTATTAGTGAGTACCACAAACTATGAGGAACTGGATTCTCATACCACAGCAGTTTTTGTAATTTATTTTATGAATAAGTCCGCACAACATATTCATAAGTTAGTTGTATTATGTCTATTAATTGTTTACAAAGATCCTCAGACCAAATCAAAGTTTCTTGAGACAATAATTCACTAGTACATGGGTACCTGCAATATGCCTAGCCAACGAATTCTTTCAACGTCAACACCATACGTCAAGGAGGTAATTCCATGCAAATAGCCTCCTGAAAAATAATCAATTACATAAAACCTGATACTACTTTAAAAGTATCTGCTAATAGTGCAACCAACCAGGCAAAATAGAAGCATGATAGAATTCGAGAGGAGGAGATGGAAAAACTCCATTACATCTATTTAAATTCAGAGTGCAAGCAAACATGTGATATCAATCATAAGTTCATAACCTTATTTCAACACCAATGGCTCGAAAGAGCTTGAAGGATTACAAATTACCTTGAAGGATAATGCCTAACAAAAATAGTTTCACTGCCCTAAGCACTGCCTTCCTTGTAGCTTCTACTCTATTTGGAACTTTCTGATGTTTGTACAACCAACAACAAACATGGAGCTCTCAATACTATAATCACAAATCAAAACCATACTACACGTGATTTTTGGAGTCATTAATTGTTCAGCAATTCAAAATTAAGCCAACAAATCATCATACAGAAACTTCAAAAATAAGCAAATAAATATGATTCAGTACCTTGTAGGTCAGAGCTAGAGAAACTCCAGCAGAAATGAGGAAAAAAGGCATCACAAAATCAGCCAAGTGAACACCATTCCATGGAGCATGACCAATAATCATGAAAAATGAGCCTCCATAATCTACAATCATCATGAGCTTGAAAAAAGAAGAAGAAACTAAGATCAGTGCTGTAATAGACTTTCCTTTTCGCTTTCCCACATTGTCTCAGCAACCAACAATCACTGATTAAGCAAATAAGGTCGTTACTGAAAACTTAGAATCACACAGAAACAGTACTGAGTTAATTACCTAGATTAGTATTATCATATACTTTCCTACATTCACTTAGCATCCAAACAATGACTGATTCAGCAGTATTGTCAATGACTTAAAATTTTAAATCACACAGAAACAGAACTAGGCGATGAATCCGAGATTGTACAACAATCTACAATCCTTTTAACCTTCCTGCATTTTTCTATCAACCAAGCAATCCCCGATTAAGCAAATAAGATTGTTGACTGAAAATTTCAAATCACACAGAAACAGTAAGGTGCAAAGTTGCTGAGTTTAGTGCACTCATCTACTTTCCTAAATTTCCTTAGCAACCACACAATTACTGATTAAGCAAATAAGGTTGTTGACTGAAATTTGAATCACACAAAAACAATACGGTACAAAGTTGCTGAGATTAGTGCTCTCATCTACATTCCTACATTTCCTTAGCAACCAAACAGTAACTGATAGAGCAATAATAAGGTCTTTGGCTAAAAAATTGAATCACACAAAACAATTCTGTGCGAAGAAGCAAAGATTAGTACACTCATTTGCTTTCCTTTTCACTTTACCGTATTTTCCGAGCATCCAAACTTAAACCGATTAAACAAAGCAAAATCATCGACTGTGAAAATTTCAAATCCTCCCGCATTTTTCAATCAAACAAACAATTGATGATTAAGCAAATAAGATCTTACGGTGCTAAAGTTGCTTAGATTATTCTCTTCTACTTTCCTACACTTTCTTAGCAACCAAACAGTAACTGATTGAGCAACAATAAGGCCGTTGACTAAAAATTGAATCGCGAAAACGTGTACACTCATCTACTTTCCTCTTCACTTTCCCGCATTTTCCGAGCAACCAAACGGAAACCGATTCAACAAAACAAAAATCATCAACTGAAAATTCCAAATCGCACAGAACTGGAAAAAGAAGAAGCGGAGTAAACGAGAGAAAAAGCTCACAAACACGGAGAGGCCGCGAAGCACATCGAGAGAAGCCACTCGCGTAGCTCTCGCACTGGCCTGTGGCTGCTCTTCGCGACTCGGTAGCGACTCGTAGAACTCGGCCATGAATCGCCTGAATCGGAGCTTGGAATCTACGCAGTGTCGATTTTGTCACAGAGACGACGAAGAAGAAGAAATTGGGGATATATATTGAAGCGCGCGCGCACGAAACTCGTGAGCGCGGGCTGAGTTGTTGCTGAGGTGGCGAGATGTGATTGGCTGATATTTTGTTGTTCGGTGATGTGGGACCGGTCACCAACCTGACAGAGACCGTACCCTGAAAAGAATGAGAAATAAACAAAACTTGATAGAGACACTAATGGCGATTTATTTATTTATTATTTTCTTAATTCTATCCAAAAAAAAGTAAGTGGAAGTGGTAGATGTCACTGTATTTATATTCAAATCATTAGTAAATTTAAAATGTAAAGACTGGAATAGCCTAATTTAAAGATTAAGTTATTATTTTCAGTTCATCTAGAAATCATATATTTATACTTTTGATAAGCAAATTGGAGGCTTCTTATTGAGAGATCCATTTGGGATGGAGTGGAAATTCTAACCTTTTATGGTTCCTAAACAATAATTATGAAAATTTTGAGTTTTTTTTTTTTTGGATATTACATGGCTTTCCCCAACTACCCTTAAATCACACCACTCAAATACCGTGCTGAGCCTCGAACCCTGTTCTGAAGATAAGAAGCGAGTAGTGTCAATCACTAGACCACGCCCAAGCCAGTGAAATTTTAAGTTTCTTGTTAAAGGGTGATCTAAGCAATGAATAATATTGTTAGATATTATATATTAATTGATATCATATTATTATTTTTTATTATAATGTTGGAGTTTAAGGTTAATATTATATTTAACAAATAATTTATGATATATTTGTGGAATATTTTGTTTCAAGTCCATGCATTATTGTGATTCTGATAACTTCTAAGTAACACGAATATTAATGTACAAATCCTAAATAAAAAAGAAAAATGAATCCTTAAACAATTAGACAGTCCAACCCCACTAACTATATATATATTAACGTAATTTCGACGACAACTAATATCACCTATTAAACTCGAGCTCTCTTATTCTTCGTCTTATTTTCTAGTTTTCAAGCGATCAATCACATACATGGAGTCGGAGAAGCCTGTAACAATGGAGAAAGAGACAAGGCAATGGTCATGGTCGGAGAAAATAATGTATAATAGTCCACGGGTAATCGGATTCGCTAAGGTAACTACTTAATTAACTATTATTTTATTTATTTTCACTGTCAAATTTTCCCGTAATAATTACGCCATATACATTAACATGTGTCGTTACTATGAGCCGTTAGTAACAGCATTACACTCATGTGTTGTTACAAAGTTAGTAACTGTTATTATTACTGTAGTAACGACGCATATTGGTACCTACGCCGTCACTACATATTTTACTGTTGACTAAAAAATTACCGTTAGCTTTAACGGTTTGAAATTCATCCATTAAAGTGACCGTTACGTACATTGTACATGAAGGTGTGAACGGCACACATAATTGTATATATGGTTACTATTTATTTGTATAAAAATTGGTAGAGGCTCCCACTTTTCCTTCCTAGCTACTACTCTTCCTCACAATTCCCCTTAAAAAAATTCTCAACAAGCATAGTTTTGTAATTTCTTTACTAACTATACTCCTCCCATAAATACTTTATGATCCCTTTAAATCATATTTTTGATTATTTTGTTTATTGCTTATTTGAATATACGGACAAATTCTGTTTCTAATATTAGTACGTAGCAGTGAAAAGGTTTTCATTCATATGTTTTTCATTTTGATTCCAATAATTGAGAATTGAAATATATTTTCAAAACGTTATATAGACATATTTAAAAAATCACATTCTAAAAATCTTTGACCAACTAATTTTTTATGAACTCCGATTATTAGTTATTAGTTAATATGATTAATAATTTTCTTTGTCCAATTAGCATCGAATATTTGTAAAAACGACACTCTTCCAAATTTATTGTTTTTGCTTCTTGCTGCTAATATGTGAAGATTTATTTTTTGGGGTTTTTAAACATCGGGGACCAAAAAAGAAACCGAAGTTTTGGATCAAACCAAGAAGGAATCGAAGATAGAAGATGCTAAAGTCTTGGAGAAAATCAAAATTCCCGAGAAAGTGAAGGAAAATCAAAAGACACCCGATCAAAGCGACCAAAAACCCGAAGAACATCAACAAGCCCCCATTTCCGATCTCAACAAGCAACTCCAAAACCTCAAACTAGAGCTGCAAGAAAACGAAGAGAATTCCAAGAAAGCGCAACAAGATCTCGAGGAAAAGATAAAATTCCTTGGAGAAGACAGGAGCAACATTATATCCGATCTCAACGAATCGATAAAAGAAACCGAATATTACAAGAGGGCCATGATGCAGAAAACAAAGGAGCTGGTGGACAGAACAGCAGACTTCCAGCACTTGTACTACCACCTCGGGCCGCACTACGAGCAGTGCATCGACTGGATGACCCGACGAATCAACGAGTTCAAGGCACATATTGATGCTGAGTTATCTGTTGGGGAGATCCGGGCCTTACCTAGGAGGAGCACCCAAGGAAAGTCCATACACACATTAGAGCCCACATTTGACCCAAAAGACTAGCCTAGTGGGTCTAGGGTCCAATGTGTATATAAACCCTCCTTATACTCAATACTCTTCCGATGTGAGACTTTGAACTCACATGTGAACATAACATTATCG
>JAYMTP010003919.1:0-15956 GCA_036897365.1 Geranium brycei | reverse complement strand
TTGAGCAAAGTATTATCTAATGAAAAGTTTGAGCAAGTATTGCTCTTTGGGCAGATTTGTTATTGCTATATTTTGTTATATACTTATGTTTAATTTTCTTGGAGATGCAGTTTGGTTCAGTTTCTTCATGTAGGCTGGAAGAGAAGAGCAGCTTGGGCCCGTTATAATCGAAAATGGAGAAGCTACATCGAGGACTTGCTGGCAGTGAGCAGTGGCTGCTGCTGGAAAATGGTTGCAAATTAATTTGAAGTTGTAAAATAAATTGTAAATGTAAATGTTAGGATTATGATTTCTTGTGGTGAATGTGTAATTGTGGTGTGTAATTTATATATCTGAAAATGAAAGAATTAGGTTTAGATAAATTGGGCTTCAAAACTAAATGGGTTGAAGCTGATAAATGTGTGGGCCTGAGTTCAAAAAATGGAAATGGGCTCAAACTGTTAGGCCCGACTCACCCGACACCCGAGTCTACCCGAACCCGACTACCCGACTCCTCAACCGAGTTGAGTATCGGGTCTGGATTCCAGTACCCAACTCAAACTGAGTCAGGTACGACCCGAGCCGGGTCTACCCAACCCGACTCGATGGACAGCCCCTGTACTATACCGGTTTTTCACTTAACTATTTCAAAAGATGAAATTGGGGTGTGAACCCGCTAAACTTGTCTAACGTGTTATTTATACTTGACGGTGTTAAGTTGCTAGCGAAAAGTTCAAAATGTCTTTAACTAACTATTGAATTTTCAAAAAAAATCCATTCCTTATCCCTCCATTTCAGTTTTTTTTTCTCTCTCCGAGCCTTTCCCTCCCTCCCTCCGGAGGCGATTCAATTAGAAGTTAAATCTAAAATTTGGAAACATGATTGGCAAACTTTTATTTGAAGAGATAGATTTCTGGGTATTTTTCTTATGATTTTAAAACAAAAAATTCAATGAAAGTCATGATCTTTCTCTTGTCAGATATACTCCAGACCCACTACTCTGTCTTTCTAGAAATCGAAGACCCATATCTCCGATTTCAATTCCCTCTCATTTGTGTCTGCAATGTCTTCTCTTCGCCCAGATATGACCTCCAGAATCTACTCGGATCCTATGGACTCCCTCGGCATTGACCACTTCGATCGCCTCCTGGACTCGATCCTCCTCCTAGTCTTCAACAGAATCGGCGATCTCAAGGCTCTGGGTCGCTACTGCATCGTGTCGCGGCGGTTCCACTCTCTCGTCCTGCAAGTCGAAAACATCATTGTACGCGTCGACTGTGTCATCTCCGACGACCACACCTCCCCTGCCGCCTCTCCAGACAAGTTTCGCTGCCCAATTTCCAACGTCTTCCGTTTGGTCTTGAGCAGCATTGTCAAGTCTCTCCAGGCTCAGGTCATTTTTTGGGTCCAACAAGGTCGAGTTTTTGGTCTGGATCGAGCTTAGGGTCATTTTTCTCCATCGGGAACGAGGAAGAAGACGACAAGATCGAGCCCATCGGCGTGCCCCACAACTCGTCGTCGTCACGTTGATGTTCAGCGTCGGATGCGGAGGCCTCACCACCGTGACCATGTACCAGAAAGCTTCCTTCATGATTGAAACCAGAAACACGTAAGGGCATTTTTGGCAGTTTCACAAAAAATAACACTCATGCGCTGGTCATCTGACCACAAATTAACAACGTCAGACCTGAGTGACACGTTGCACAAGTCTAAGGGGTTCACATGTCAATTTCATCTTCTGAGGTAGTTAAGTGAAAAAAATCAATATAATACCGAATAGCTAAGTGAAATTTTCCCAAAGTCTTATCACAACAACCAAAATCACAAAATTCGTTTACAATCTTTTTTTAAAAAAACACTGATGAATAAAAATACAAAAAATGGACATGTCACTCTCTTGGGCTATTGTCCTACTGCCTCCTCTCCGGAGTCCAGCGTGGCATCGCGGGGCTAAAATGCGCCGACACCACCCTGGAGTCGAGCAGCTCCACAATCGGAGTAGAGCTCACGCACCTCGGCACCTTATACTGGTTGATGGACGCGCCTCTCGATATCGCCTAGTCCATCAACTCCTCGAACGTCCCGCTCCTCACCACGCGCACCTCCAACCCCCCGATCGACCTGCACTCCACGCGCCCCTGCCGGTACACCGGCCCCAGCGCCTCCTCCATCGCCAGGCAGCACCGCCCCATCGCCGAATCCCTCGCAAAGAGCTCAAAGTAAACCACGTAGTGCCCCGGGATCGCCGCCGCGTCCGCGTAGCTCGTGTACTCGGCCACGCTCGCGCTGAACTCGCGCCGGAGGATCTCCGACGCGCTCGCGACGGCCCTCTGGAGCTCCGCCTCGTCGGTCTTGTCGGAGTCGACGCTGAGGAGCACGTTCCTCCGCCGCACGAACCGGAACTGCGGCGCCGAGTTGTGGAACCCGGTGACCCGGAGGACGTCGCCGACCCGGTACCGGTAGAGACCGGCGTGGGTGGTGATCACGAGCTCGTACTCCTTCCCGACCTCCACGTCGGCCAGGTCCAGAAGCTGCTTCCGAGTCCTCGACCATGAGTCGAGGAACTCGAAATAAGCCATGTTTGGCATGATCGTGTACGAAACCTCCGAGGGCTGGCACATCGGGTTCAGATTCAGCCCGAAGTAGCACTCCGACGACGCGTACATCGTACACGCCATCGGCAAGCCTCCGCTGTAGAATTCGAGGGTGGGAATGTACTGAGCCATCGCGCCCGTGACGATCACGTCCAGGTACCGCGCGTGGGGCCAGATTTTCTTAACAATCCCCTCCCAATTTTCCCCCAAACACGCCTCCGTAACAAACCCCGCCTATTCCGGGTCGGGTTTTAAGGCCCGACCCATCACTTCTCGCAACTCCGGGTCGGTTATTTTGGGATCCAGGGTACCGGTTCGGATGTCCCGGGCCAGGTCGGCCCAGTTGAGCTGGAGGAACCGGATGGCGCGGAGGAGGCCGGAGGCGAAGACCGCACCGAGGCGGAGGACCCGGTGGCGCTCGAGGAGGCCGCAGAGCATCTGGGTGTACATGCTTTGGAACGAGTCGGGGCAGAGGATGGCCTCGTTCGGGCTGGTGTACACGTTGTACGGGTCGTAGGGTCGGGTCTTGAAGTGTTCGCTTTTGTAGTAGCTGGTGAGAACGGGTCGGGCCAGGAGCCCGCCCGGTGTCCGTGTCTCGGACTTCACGAACAAGAAATATAAGCCCTTTCCCTTGTCCAATCCCAGCACGTCGCTGTTACATTTTTTTTATAGCCGTTATAAAGCATGCCACATTATAAAAAGGGTAATTTAATTTCAAATTTTGCTTGTTGATGAAGTAACTTACCGGTTCATCACCGGCGGGAGATTACGTCAGCAGGACACGTCAGGAGCTACGTCACGGTGGGCCCGGGAAGACAAAGCGAGCGTGTGGGAGACATTGTGGGTCCCGTGACGCGTACGCGTGGCGGGAGCTGAGGGGGCACGTGGGCCAGGGGTTAGGTCCACGTCAGCAAAGGAGGAGACAGGTGGTTTTGGTTGGCTGCGAGAGTGTCGAGCATGGACAGCGATGGAGTGGCGGTGCAGGAGATAGTTTCTGCTGTTGCGTACGTGGCATGTGTCTTGTTGTGGCAACACGGGTCACAGTTTTTGCC
This sequence comes from Geranium brycei, assembly GCA_036897365.1. Lineage (NCBI taxonomy): Eukaryota > Viridiplantae > Streptophyta > Magnoliopsida > Geraniales > Geraniaceae > Geranium > Geranium brycei. The sequence goes on along the minus strand of JAYMTP010003919.1, from coordinate 12,331 downwards.
GCACGAACCGAGTTGTTGTGTCCAATATTGCAACTCAGACTGTAACTATATATATGAGAATATTATGGATTGGACCGACATTAATTAAAATTCCGTATGGTTCGTATTGTTAATTAATATTGTTAAGAAGAATTTAAGGTGTTGAAGAAATTTGTTTGCGTTTTTAATTAATGAGTGAGGCCGTTTTCCGAGGGAATTTAAAATAATTATTGGTGGCATCTGTTTATTCGAATAAAACAAAATTTTACCAAATTATTATGAGATAAAGTCTTAGGATTTAGTTATGTTTTTTCTTCAAAGAATTAACGAAATGTGACAGCATGTTGAGTCTTAAACCTTGGGTAGAGATTAAGAAGAGTAGGGCCAACCACTGGGTCAAGCTTGGCTATGACAAATATTTTAATATTTACTACATTTATATCTTTAATAAAAAAATTAATAAAAGTCAAATAGACAAAAGTATTTTAGTTTTAAGTCTTTATTTAAAAATAGAAATTCTAAAAAAAATTAAATCCGGTTAAATCTATTTTGAGCCATCGGATTATATAAAATTTTGTCAGAACTGTAAAATATTCTGGCCTAAGTCTATTTTTCAAACACTTATTTTGGGATCTTGATGAATTCATTATTTGACTGCATATTTAGATCACTTCATCTTGTTAATAGATCTACTACTAAAATTTAACATATTTTTGTGAAATGTATTCTAACTTGTAATCGTTAAATTAGGTCATAATTAGCCTTTTTAATCATTTAATTGCATATGACAGGGAGAGAAATTGACTGAATTGGGACACCAACCAAACAAGTGTGCATTGGAAAGTGGAAAGGAAGTGGACAATTGCATCTTTCCCTTCTATTTTTTTTTGTTTGAAACACAATTGCTAAATGTGGACCACTTGATTTGACAAAAAAAGCTTATTGGCTTTACGATTTTGTGGATGAGATTAAGTGAATTCTTAGATCACACAAATTATTAATCATTAATGTCTTGCTTATTAACACTTCTTTCAACAATTGATTAAACACTTGAATATAGGTTTAAAAGTTATGAATTTGAATCACGTTGCGGTATTTTGTCTTTATTTCTAATTTCTGTTGGGCATTTTTCTCTCGGTGGGAGTCAAGTGGCAATATTAGCCTCTCTCCTACATAAAGGTATGTCTTGAGCCCATTATTGATACAATAATCTTAAAAACTCTTAAGAATTACATTCACCAATTTGTTTATAAAGATGATAAATTACCCAATAATCAACAAAGACTCTATAAGTTGGATATAGTTTGGTCAAATGGGTATCCTCCAACTGCGGTAGGAAAAATAAATAAACGAAAAGTTTCGAAACAATTTTTGGATACAAGGTAGGAATCAAGTTAGTGTTGAGGCAGGAAAAATACATTCCTTAATATTTATCCTTTTCTATTCGAGGAGCATAAAGATATACGTGTTGTATAAAATCTTAAACGTGCCTGATTAATATTTTGTTGATCTCTTACTAACTTTTTAATTGAAAAACAACACAAAATGATTTCAATAATTTTACAGAGTACTAAGATTACATATTTATATGACATTAGACAAACAAATATATTATATTTAATGTAATTGCACGCACAAGTAGTTAAACTAAGAAAACAATATGATTTCTTGCTTGTAGCAATCTCAACATTAATTTGTTTAACCAATAAAAACATTAATTCATTTAATTCTTAATTAACTATCGACTAATCATTAATTAACCCTCAACAAGTGGTTTGTGCTTTAGCTGCAAGCCGCACGTTTTTTTCGATCTTGTCTCATGTCGCATGATTTGAGCGACAGTGCACGTGAAAGTGACTTTGGTTTCCATTTTAAACCTTAGAATCGTCGAGGAAGGTTCCTGCATGCTACATATATGGTAAGAGTGACTAAATTTAAACTAAATTCATCAAGGAGTTTATGTGTAACGCTAATGTATTGGAATCATACTCACAAAGTTTGATTATTATTTTATTTCAAAATCATTAACTTTTATCAAATGATAAAACGTACTTGATGCAGTAATTTAAGGAGATTATATATAACTAGTAATTAGGAATTCGAGTCGATTTACTTTTACATAAGGCTTGGATTTGAGTGGGATTTTTGCGTTTGAGTGAGTTGGCCGCTTTCACGTGAAGATTGGATTTGAGTGAGATTTGTAGGTTTAGGTGAGTTGGCCTTCAGGCCTTGTAAAACTAGCTAGAAATTTAAGAAAAAAATTATTATATTAATGTTTTTACTTAGAGTTTAACAAGCATTTATCATATGTAAATATATAAGTATATAATTTAGGGTCACTTTCAATTATCACTTATTGTATTGATGTAATTTTCCCTGTTTTTTCTTTCTGACTTAGAATGAATTTGTTGGGCTCATTAATACACATTTTTTGCTGAACAAAAAAAAGTATATAATTTAGGGACACACGTACAAAATAATTTTTTTCCAACATATGAATACTATAACAAATCAACACATGACACTTGCATACAAAACTATCATATTTGGACGATTTTCTCATTATGTGATAAGCACAAAGGAGGAATTAAAAAATGAAATTCCTAAAATGCCCTCATTTCCATTTCTGTCACCACTCCCTTCTTCAACATCTCTGACAAGGATTGTTAACTTTCTTCAATATTCCACACACTATAACTTTGGTTTTGGAGATTATTGAGTTTAATTGAATGCTTAAAAGGTGTAATCTTTGTGTTATTTGTTACTTTGGTGTCATTTTTAGGCTATGTTTGTTTTATAGTAAGTATATGAGATTGTGAGGGATCTTAGTTATGTTCTTGGGCATGTTTGTTTTGTCATTTATTTACTGTATTCTTGGCTAATAATGAGTGAGTGATTAATAGTAATTACAGAATACAAATTGTCTTAGGCTAAATTTTTGGTCATTTTGTTTGATTTGTCATGTTCAACTCAAACACTTTGATCACTAGTTGATGAATATAGCAAAAAGTGGAAATGCTCCAATTATGTTATTTTCAACTTACGTTCAACTATGTTATTAGATACTATTAAAATACTTGATATTTGAAAATTCAAATGTATAGAAAAGGTAAAATAGTCATTTTATTGTAAATGTAACCGAGTTATATCTGTTATATGTGTTAATTAATTAACGTATTCATCTGCTACAAAAAAATTACTCCGTAAAAATAATCATATATAACTTATGATTAATTGGATTCTAAACTTAAAATTGAGGATAATGGGTGCTTGTTAGGACTAAAACATCATTTACGTGGATAGGGGTGCTTAAACTCGGTTAATCAAAATTGATGTTTTGAACCAAAAATCAAATCGGTTAGGTATGGTTATCAAATTTCCTAACCGGAACTGGCTCGATATTGGTTAGAAACCGGACGTTGGTTAACCGGAAGATATAACTGGTTTTTCAGTTTAATCGGAACCAACTATTAATTTTGTAGGGCCTCAGAATCAGGCCAAATATGAGTGTAAAAAATGTTAAAACCCTAAAAATTGAGCCGGTTATGTTCGATTTCGATCGGTTTTTTGGTTCAGTCCGATCCAATTACTGTTCATGAATAGTTACAATTACTCCACGTTTTTTTGGTACGACCACTACCGGTTATATCGGTTATCTACGATTTTCTCTTCTCAAAACCAAGAACTGAACAGACTTGCACCGATTTTCAAAATTCATAACCAAACTGCCATAATTCGTACCGGTTCTACTTGATTTCGATCAATTTTTCGGTTCTCGATCAAAATTGAGCAGCCCTATCCGAGATAGTCAAAGAGGTAACAAAAATTGAGCATGTTGAGTGGGAAACCAATGAATTGAAAATAGATGAATTATTTTATAAAAAAATTTTGAACCTATAAAAAGCAGAATTTGTGGCCGTGGACATTATGGAGAAATGGAAACCCTTTCTCTTACCCACAACAATTTGAATGTGGGAGGGAGACATAAATAGAATAGAAAGATGAAGGGCAAATATGGAATTTGGCAAACCCGCCAAAAATAGAAAACTAGGTCTTGTCAAGCATTTCACTCTCTAGATCAATTCTTCAAGCTCACTCCTCAGACTCAGACCAGAGAAGAGAAGAGACCCTCAGAGCTCGCACGTTTTAGAGGGAAGACAGAGAGTTTCTGCAAAAACCACAACTCACAATGACCAGAAGAAGAGGGAGAGGAAAAGGAAGAGGAAGAGGAAGCTCTTCAAGACCCACCAAAGACTCATCTCCGGTCGGAGCCACCAAGAAGGTAACACTTTCCTAGCTATAACCTCTATATAACCTGAAATGTTAGGCTCTTTTTGTTGTTTCAATCAATTTTTGCTTGTTGGGTAGCTGAAAAATCATTCCTTTTTCACTTGCACAGTCTCCTCTTGTTTGATCTGTGAGGGTTTAGGGTTACTTGGCTCTCTGGCTTTGGGAAAGTCTGATCAAGTTTCGATTTTCCCCTCTCTTTTTTGCTTGTTCTAGAGGGTTGATGGAACAAAAATCTAAACTTTATTTACTCATTCACTTTTTTGGGTTTTGGTTTTTGAGAGTTTGAGGACACACAGGTGTTGAAAATCTAAACTTTATCTTTTATTTTGTTGGGTTGGTGAGAATTTTGTGGGAGTTCAGGTAACTGTGAGAATTGAATAAATTTCTTAAATGGGTTGATGATTTTTTCTTTAGGTATTTTAATGTTCCATAACTCCAATGAATAAACTAATGGACAGTTTATGGTTTGACCAACATTGTCCCCAAACCTAAGACAGTATTTTCAAGGAAACAAGTTGTCCAAGATGAATAAAAGTTCAGTTTTATGTATTTTTTAGCAGCAGTGTCTTATCTACTCGCAATGTTCCGACAGATTGCAAAAAAAAGCTTGGTACTCGCTCCTCCGGGAGATTAGCAAGTGACTGCGAAAAGAGTCTGATGCCATTAGCTGAGTCATCTTCATCCTCGCACCCTAGAGAAGCCAACGCTAACAAGGTAAGAATTGTTGTTTATATCATCAGATTGTCTTTACTTATTAGAATCTATGGATAAGGAGACACTTTTTCACTTTGTTGCTCTGTTTCCTGTAAGGTTGCAAGTCCAAATGCCAAACTCGAGGAACTCCATTCGAGTGGGGAGAATGATTTTCTCCGTTTTGAGGCTGTTAGTAACTTATCTCTATCCTTATCATCTAATTCATTTTTATGCTAAAGTGTTTGTTATGCTCATTGCAGCCCTTATAAGCTGTTTTATGAGATGTTTGCATACACAATACCAATGTTAGCTTGTACATATTTTCGACAAAAACCATAATATTTAGTTCAAATAAAGTGAAACTTGGAACAAAAAGCTTTGAATTAAATGGTGTTATAGATGATGGTTTATCGTACAAAAACAAACACTTCCTGACAAACTCGGTACTGCAATGCTGAACTATTTTGGTTGTAGAATGAAGAATGTCTAATATCGAAATTTTGATACAATTGTGCTTGAATCATGCGTATACAAGTCGGGTAACTCGTATTTAGTGCCTCTGCCTTGGAGATATAACAAAAAGGCTTTGAATTAAACGGTGTTATAGATAACACACTACCGTAGGCTGGAAAACGTGCAATGCTCAACTATTTTGCTTTTAGAATCAAGAATGTCTGATATCTAAATTTTGATACAAATGTGTTTGAATCAAGAATGTGAATACAAGTCTTTGTTTTGCTTGTTTGTGTCTAAAACATGCTCTTTGAATATCTTTAAATAACGAAGCAAGTTTTCTCAATCTCTTAATGGGAAATAAACAACAAAATTGATAATGCCTTTCCCCGAACTTGAATATTCTATGAGTTTGATTGATGGCTCTTTTGATTTTCAACAGAAACCATAATACTTAGTCCCTTTAGGTGTTAAGATAAAGTGAAACTTGGAACAAAAAGCTTTGAATTAAATGGTGTTATAGATAATGGTTTATTGTGTGCAATGCTAAACTATTTTGCTTGTAGAATCAAGAATGTCTGATATCTAAATTTTGATACAATTGCGCTTGAATCAAGAATGTGTATACAAGTCTTTGTTTTGCTTGCTTGTGTCTAAAACCCACTCTTTGAATATCTTTAAATAACGAAGCAACTTTTCTCAATCTCTCAACGGGAAACAAAAAACTAAATTGATCACGCCTTTCCCTGAACTTGAATACTCTATGAGTTTGATGGCTCTTTTAATCTCTTAAGATGCTGCATTTTTAATTAACTGTGGATCTCTGTTGGTTTGCAGGAACTTTTTGATTATTTACAATTGTCCGGAGAGAGCCATCCACACTCAGCTGCTCCTTCCTGCATTGCTCACACGGGCGGTCCAACTCCAACCAGACCCGCTCTCAGCGCTGCCCTGACACAGATGGTGAACAAATTCCACCACGATCCCTCTGACGAGCCTGAAGTCGAGTCTGCTCCTTCTCTGGTGAGGGTTGGCGAATACAGTGTCAAGGAAGCATCTGCTGGCTTTCTTGCAGACATAATCAACAAGCACGGAGACATTGCTGCAAAGTGTCCTCTCAAAAACATGTCACGCCCGTTGGAGATAGTCTGTGACATCGTATGGGAACTGAGGGACCGTGACTTCACAGGCATGTCTCTGGAGGGCATTAAAAAGAGCATCATCGATGTGGCTGACCTCAAAGTGCTGAAGGTGGACGTGGATTGGCTGCTGGGGAGGCTGGAGGGCATACACAACGCGAAGCTGGTGGTCGGAGACATGCTCAGCTTGAAGAATGATAAAAATAGGCTTGAGCAGGAGAGGGACGAGGCCAAGGAGAAGAGGGACAGCGAAGACGCAAAAATGAGACGAGCACAGGCTAAGATTGATGGTATCATGGAGAGTGCCTGGAAAGCCAAATCGGTAGTAGAGCGCTACGCTGAGAAGGGCTCGATGGCCTGCTGTGATGTTCATGTCTCGGTTCGTCTCTGAGGTTTGGTTGGTAATGCCATTTTGTGTTTCAGTAAATTACTTGTTGGTTTTTTACTATTCAGATTTGATGTTTCTAATTCTGAGGTTTGGTTGATTTCATGTTGTGAGTAAATTACTTGTGCTAGAGAGTAACTTATGTTGATAATGTCATTTTCTTTTGTATCTGATGTCAAAATTGGTGTGTTAGGAATTACTGAACTGGGGTTTTTTCTCTGTTTACAGGCAAAGCTCTAGGAATTTTCAGTTGAAGATTAATTATTAGCTAAAGACAATCAGCCAAACTCATGTTTATGTGTAGTTGAAAAACATTTGATCACGTTGTTGTTGTCACTTGATGATTACTTTTGAATAGTTACTTAATATTTATGTAATGATGTGTATTGTGTGACAGTTTGTGCAACTTTGGCTTTGAAATGTGGACTCTGGTTTATTATAAAGTTTTTGGTCATGAGGAGCTTAGAGATTCTTGAATTTCAATTCAAGTAACTGTTTTAAATTAAATGTGACTTTTTACTTGCTTCTTAATGAATACCAAATTCTGAATTTGATGTGAAAAAAGTAAATTAAATAAGAAAAGTTGACATCTATATCATTGATAATAGTGGACCTCAAGTGGAGAGAGTTACAAACTTAACAAAGTATTTTGAGGAGAAAGTTCATGAAATTGGATTTGAAGTACATGTTGTCTATAAGGTGTTAAAAATGAACTAAACTTGTCAAACTAATTCTAATCGAGCCAAAGGAAATGATTTGATTCGATTTAAAACCGAATCGAACATCAGTTTATAAAATAAGAACTGATAAAATTTTTTAAATTGAACTGAAAATTGATTGATTTGAACACGTGGCTCATTGTAAATTATCAATCATTATTAATTGAGCCTAAAGTTATTGAGCCAACAAAAAACAAGTCGTCTAAAAAGTCAAATTGGTCAAAAATGTGAGAATTTCATAAAAATCAGTTCAAAGTAAATTCAACCGAAAATTGATAAGACAAATAATTAGTCAAAACGGTTTAAAATACAAAAACTTTATGAAATTTGATTTATAACAAACATAACCAAATAAAATCGAAAACTAATATGTTTAAAACCAAACCGAATTATGCCGTTTTGATTTCAATTTTTATTTTCTCAAAATCGAATTAATCAATTTGGTTCAAAACCAAACCGAACTAACTCAAAATCGAACCCGGCCAGTTCTTACATATAGGCTAGGAGTGACTAAATTTACACTATGAATTGATCAAGCATAGATTTTATTTATTAGTTTATTTCATAATTATTAACTTAGGGACAGACCTGTAAAATAATTTTTTCCTGCCAGATGAATACTATAACAAATCAACACATGACACTTATATACAAAACTAACATATCTGAATAACTTCCATCACTAGATGAACATGAGGAATAAAAAAAATTAAAATTCCTAAAATGCCCTCATTTCCCTTTCTGTTAGCCTTCTTCAATCTTCCACACCCTATAACTTTGGTTTTGGAGATTATTGAGTTTAATTAAATGTCTAAAAATGTAACCATTGAGTTATTTGTTACTCTGCTGCCATTTTTAGGCTCTGTTTATTTTATAGTACATATATGGGATGGGGTTGTGAGGGGTTTTCTTAGTTATGCTCTTGGCCATGTTTGTTTTGCCATTTATTTACTCTATTTTTGGCTAAGGAATGAGTGATTAAGAGTATTTACAAATTCACTTAGACTATACTTTTGGCCATTTTGTTTGAATTATCATATTCAGCCCAAAGACCATGACTTGTTAATGAAAATTGCAAAAAGTGGAAATGCTCCAACCATGCTATTTCTAACTTCACATTTATGCTGTCGGTGAGAAGAATAAAGCTGATTTACGAGAAGAAGTGGGGTCGAGACAAGAGGAATATGTATTTGAAAATTCAAAATTATACAAATAGTAAAATAGTCGTTTCATTGTAAATGTAACATAGTTATAACTGTTTGTGCGTTCGTTAATTAATGTATTCACGTGCTACAAAGAAATTAGTTTGTAGAAATTACACTTATAACTTATGATAAATTGGATTCCAAACTTAAAATTAAGGACAATGGGTGCTTATTATTAGGACCTAAACATCATTTCCATGAAGACCCTTTCTTTTGGTATATACAACAATTTGAATGAGAGAGCCGTTAATAGGAAGAAGAAGGGCAAATTTGGAATTTTGGCAAACCCGCCAAAAATAGAAATCTAGGTCTTCTCAAAGTCAAATCTGACCCATTTCAATACACTCTTCACTCACTCCTCACTGTCCTCAGACCAGAGAGAGAGAGAGCTCTCAATGGCCAAAGGAAGAGGAAGAGGAGGAAGAAGAAGAAGAAGAGGAATCTTTTCAAGACCCAGCAAATCTTCTTCTAGCTCTTCTTCAATCGGAGCCAGCCGGAAGGTAACATTGTGGCTCACTTGTTGTTGTTGTTTTGATCTGTGAGGGTTTTGGGTTTCTGGCCTCTGTGTATTTGGGAAAGTGTGATCAAGTTTGGAAAATTTTCCCTTTTTTGGGCTTGTTTTAGAGGGTTGATCAAACAAAAAATCAAAACTTTATTCACTCTCAATAACATTTTTTTTGTTGGGTTGTTGGGTTTTCAGATTTTAGGAAACACAAGTGTTAAAAATCTAAACTTTATTTACTCTTATAATAGCATTTATTTTGTTGGGTTTGGGGTTGTTTTAAAGAGTAAGTGTGAAAAATCAAAACTTTATTGACCCTGAATATATTTATTTTGTTGGGTTGGTGAGAATTTTGTGGGATCTCCTCCAATAATTATATTTAAAGTTGAGTTAATGCTGAGAATTGAATACGTTTCTTAAATGGGTTGATGATTTTTTTCTTTAGGTCTTATAGTAATGAACAGTATATATGGTTTGTATAAACTTTTATTGAGAGTAGAGAGAATTGACCAACATTGTCTCCAAACCTAAGACAGTATTTTCAAGGAAACAAGTTGTCCAAAATGAATACAAGTTGAGTTTTATGTATATTTTAGCATATATGCTGCAATGTCTTATCTACTTGCAATGTTCCTACAGATTGCAAAGAGGAGCTTGGGTACTCGTTCCTCCAAGAGATTAGCAAGTGGCTGCAAAAAGAAGACGATGCCGTTGGCTGAGTCATCTTCGTCCTTGCACCCTAGAGAAGCCAATGCAGACACTCGTTCTGTTTCATGTAAGGTTGCAAGTCCAAATGCCGAACTCGAGGAACTCCATTCGAGTAGGGAGGGTAATTTTCTCTGTTTTGAGGTTGTTAGTAACTATCTCTATCCTTATCACCTAATTCATTTTTATGCAAAAATGTTTGTTATGCTCACTGCAGCCCTTATAAGCTATTTTATGACATGTTTGGATTCACAATACCAATGTTAGCTTGTACATATTTGTGAAACTTGGAACTCGCATTTAGTGCCTCTGCCTTGGAGATATGACAAAAAGCTTTGAATCAATGGTGTTATGGATAATGGTTTATCGTACAAAAACTAACACTTGCTGACAATGCTGAACTATTTTGCTTGTGGAATCAAGAATGTCTAATATCTAAATTTTGATAGAGTCGTGCTTGAATCATATGGCTTTTTTTGCTTGCTTTTGTCTAAAACCTGCTCTTTGAATATTAGACATTCTTGATTCCACAAGCAAAATAGTTGCAATCCGTATTGAAGTGTTGCAAGTTGCAATGTTCCTACAGATTGCAAAGAGGAGCTTGGATACTCGTTACTCTGAGAGATTAACAAGTAGCTGCAAAAAGAAGCCGATGCCATTGGCTGAGTCATCTTCATCCTTGCATCCTAGAGAAGCCAATGCCGACACTCGTATTGATTCTACAGTAAGAATTGGTGTCTATATCATCAGATTGTCTTTACTTGTTAGAATCTATGACACTTTTCTTACTTTGTTGTTCTGCTTCCTGAAAGGTTGCAAGTCCAAATGCCAGACTCGAGGAACTCCATTCGAGTGGGGAGGATGATTTTCTCCGTTTTGAGGTTGTTAGTAACTTATCTCTATCCTTATCATCTAATTCATTTTTATGCTAAAGTGTTTGTTATGCTCATAGCTCATTGCAGCTCTTATAAGCTATTTTATGACATGTTTGGATACACAATACCAATGTTAGCTTGTACATATTTTGTGAAACTTGGAACCAGCATTTAGTGCCTCTGCCTTGGAGATATAACAAAAAGCTTTGAATTGAACGGTGTTATAGATAATGGTTTATTGTACAAAACTAACTCTTCCTGACAATGCTGAACCATTTTGCTTGTAGAATCAAGGATGTCTAAATATCTAAATTTTGATAGAATTGTGCTTGAATCATGTGTCTTTTTTGCTTGCTTGTGTCTAAAACCTGCTCTTTGAATATCTTTAAATAACGAAGCAAAATTTGTTATACCTTTCCCTGAACTTGAATATTCTATTAGTTTGATGGCTCTTTTTTAATTTCCTTACTTTGTTCGTTTCCTATTAACTATGCATTGGTTTATGCTGTGTTATCTTTTACAATGCTGCGTTTTTAGCTGTGGATCTTTGTTGGTTTGCAGGATTTTCTTGATGATTTAGAATCGTCCGGAGAGAGCCATCCACATTCAACCGCTCCTTCCTCATCATCCCCTGCCCCCGTTGCTCTTTCGGGCGGTCCAACTCCAAGCAGACCCGCTGCCAGCGCTGCCCTAACAGAGATGGTGAACAAGTACCACCACGATCCCTCTGATGAGCCTGAAATCGGGTCTGCTCCTCCTCTGGTGAGAGTCCGCGAATACGATGTCAAAGAAGCGTCAGCTGGCATTCTTGCAGACATCATCAGCAAACACGGAGACATTGCTGCAAAATGTCCTCTGACAAAGTCATTCAGGTCACACCTCTTGGAGATAGTCTGTGACATCGTCCGAGGACTAGGAGACAGTAACTTCAAAGATGTGTCTCTGGAGGACGTTAAAAAGAACAGTGTTGCAGACCTGAAAGGGCTAGGGGTGGACGTGGATTAGCTGCTGGGGAGGCTGGAGGGTATACACAAGGCGAAGCGAGTGATCCGAGGCATTCTCGCCATGAAGAATAGTAAAAATAGGCTTGTGCTGGAGAGGGACGAGGCCAAGGAGAAGATGGATGAAGCCAAACAGAAGATGGACGAGGCCAAGCAGAAGATGTTCGAGGCCAAGGAGAGGATGGACCGTGAAGGTGCGAAAATGAGAGGAGCACAGGCTCGGATTGATGGTATCATGGAGAGTGCCCGGGAAGCCAAATCGGTAGTAGAGCGCTACGCGGAGAAGGGCTCGATGCTCGATGGCTTGCTGTGATGTTCATGTCTCAGGTTCGTCTCTGAGGTTTGGTTGGTAATGCCATTTTGTGTTTCAGTAAATTACTTGTTG
>JAYMTP010003918.1:0-15960 GCA_036897365.1 Geranium brycei | reverse complement strand
AGGAGGTGATTTGAGCAGGTTCGAGATGATTTACACTTACAGGAGTGAGCACATCAGTGTGCTGGAAAAGAGGGTGGACGATCAGGAAATGCATATAGTGCAGCTGGAGGAGGAGAATTCAAGTTTCAATGAGAGGTTGTTCTCGATGGAGACAGAGTTGGAGGACTTGAGAAGGAAGTTCCAGTTTCTCGAGAACTTTCATGAGGAATCAGGGAGTGTATCGGGGGGAAAAGTTTCCTCAAAGAGGAGTGTTGGAGACTGAATTTGGAAGCCCTTTCAACACAACCCAACCCAACCCAACCCAACATAAGAGATGGTTCTTGGTGTTACCTTGATATGATTGTGTATATTTGTTGTTACCTGTTAGGTTGTCACAGTAACGCTAATGTTTGTTTCTTGTAATGTGAGTAGGTTTGGTTGAATATTGGTTTGAACATATTCTAGCAATTTCTTGATTGAATGTTGGTTAAAAATTAAGAGAAGGCATTTAACAGATTTGGAGAAAGGGGAAGAGACAATTAAGAGATTAAAATTTTAGGAATTAAAATTGATGGCATTTGTTTGAAAATTTGATGAATAGTTGAGGGCATTTTAGTCATTTCACAATCTTTTTAAATTTTTGTTTAATTTTATTACTTGAAAATACTACTATACGCTTGGAGCATAAGGTTAGTTTATCATTTAAGTGAGGGTAAAATAGTCTTTTCACATTTATCAATAATTATACCTTTGGAATTTATGCAGCGAGGGCATTTTGGTCTTTTTACATACCAATTCTGTTAGATTTAACTGCCGTTACCTTGAGTGCAACTTAAAGAATGTTTGGGTATTGACAAAAAAAGTTTCAAACTTATGGTACTGATATCGAAATGAGGTAAAGTTGGGGTACTGACATGAAATTATGCCTTATATATATTAGAACAAAAGTTTGCTCTCGAATTGTCCTTTTTTCAAGAATACACAACCCTATTTATTAGGAGAAAAAGATAAGGTGACTAAGTGCTATATCGATAAATGAATGATACACAGTAAGCGGTTCATAAAAAAATGTGCCAAGAGGGTGGCCATTAGTTTATGATATTTAGTTTAATTTCTTGAAAATAACATTTTTTTTCCTTGTCTCTAAGTGGACATTGTCAACCTCCCACTTCTAGTAAGGGGTGGTGAGTTCGAACTTAGTTGAGAATGATGAGTAGGGTTTTTTCGGATAGGTATAGAAATGATGCGATTTCTTCTTCTTTTTTTAAAAAAACATTTTCTTTTGCTAAACAACACCACCAAAATCTTGTTGGTAGTTTTGTTACCCATTTAGTTGACGACAACATTTTCTTTTTTCGGACAACCGCACTAAAAACTTGTTCGGAGAGCATGTTAACGTGAGTTATCTTTCACATTTCGTCGTCATATTGTGTACTTTTGGGTTTGGTTACCAATTAAATGGGCCATGGCCCATTTTCTCATTTGGGCTTCGTACATAAGTCGGTTGGTTTAATCAAACGATAAATTCTCTCTGGGACAGTCACGTACCTCTTTCTCCTCTGCGGCAAGACCTAATTTGTAGCTGAAAGAATTTAGGGTTTATCTCGCAGAGCAGCCATGGGAGGAAAGTGCCCTCACAGGAAGGTGAAGAAGAGAAGGTACTCTCACAAGTCACACCGACTCGCCAAATTTCTTGTCAAAGGGGACGATGCTGTTTATGACGAGCTCCAGAAGTCTGATGCTGAGAGGAAGCCCCTCCCGCTCGATGAAGATTTGCCTGGAATGGGTCAATTTTACTGCTTGCACTGCGAGTAATCATCCTCAGTTTTAAACTTGATTTTACTACAAATTCTGCTTTCATTCCTGACTAGTAGCTTTAACTTTGATTTAATTCATATTCATGCATGCCCTCTTGTTTGTTCACAAAGAATCTCTTTTTTTTAATTTTAGAAATAACTATATATGTATTTAAGGTTTCCATACACCCAGCTTAATTTGTAGAAGAAATAGGTCTGTTCTATGTTTTTCTCAATTGATGAATTTGTTTTTTTGCTTGAGTTGTGGCCTTCTAATCTCGTCTGTTAGATTACAGAGCAGGCTTTTACGCTCTTTTCCCTTTGGAGTTATTTTAAATATTGACAGCTTAATTGCTGTATTCTGAAAAATCCTTATTAGGTCTCTTTTAATTTCTGAGTTGGGTTCTTAAACGTATGTTCTTCTGTCTGCAGCCGATATTTTGCCAATGTAGGAGTGAGAGATGCCCATTTCAAGACCAAGCGACACAGGAAGAAGTGAGTTACTTAGCTCGACTAACTTTGTGTATTTCTTTATTGCTCATCAGTTGTTCTTATCTGATATTACCTACTCCATCTGTCCGGAAAATCTAAGTGGTGGTAACTACCTAATCTTAAGGATAGTTTTTGTATTTCACGCACAATAATTAATTTCCTAGAACACCCATTTTGGCAATCCAAATTAGTGAACAGATTAGGGAAATATGACACTCATTTTCAGATGAATAGAATAATTAATTGCAACTTGTAATTGAAATCTCCTGGTAACTGAGATGAATTCAATCCATAATTTTTTGCATGTGGGGGGTTTTGTTAAAAGTCACATCGCATGTAGACCCTTGCTATATTAACATTTGATTGGGCAAACTAAGTAGAACATTATCATAACTTTGGAATTATGATTGTAGTACTATTTGGTTTAATGAACATTTCACAAATTTAAATAACGTGCATAGTGTTAGTTTCATGGCTATTGTTATTCTAGATCAGGTTTAATTTGCTTTGCCATGGCATGTTAAGGCACACTTATTTGTGTTAATTTATTTGTTTCTTGCATTTGGAAAAAAATCGCGTGTTTTTGTTTTAATAGATTGGGAAATTTGTATTGTCGAACAAAGTGCATCTTCCTTGATATTCCATATAGATCTAAATCTTTCTGGTACAAATTTACGACAATTCTCCACCTGGAATTCCTTGTTAGCCTGGAATTGACTCTTGCCCATCTTCGGCAACTTAGTCATTTACCTCTTCACTTAACCACATCATTGCTAAATTCCTTATAATATTCATTAAGGCTGTCACTTCCTGAATTCTTGACCTGTTAATTATACACGCATCTGAGGATACACACTTGTTGCTGCAGGTTGAAGCAAATGGAGGGTCCTGCACCACATACCCAACTTGATGCTGACTTAGCTGCTGGGATGGGCATGCCAGACAATGGCCCGAAGCTGATGTCCGTGTGAACTGAATATGTTTTTATTGTTATCGACGTAATGGATGCATCCATTAACAATTAGTGTTACTGCATTTACTCTTATGTTTGTTTCTGAAGTTATTATCAGCAATATAATGTGAGGATCTTTTTGCATCACCGT
The DNA here is from genome assembly GCA_036897365.1 of Geranium brycei. Taxonomy (NCBI): domain Eukaryota; kingdom Viridiplantae; phylum Streptophyta; class Magnoliopsida; order Geraniales; family Geraniaceae; genus Geranium; species Geranium brycei. Next base: position 12,590 of record JAYMTP010003918.1, on the reverse strand, counting down.
GTTTTCTCAACAAGCTCCAACTCGTGAACGAGGATGCTCGGTCTCTTGTCCAGGATTTATCGTAGTTCTCTCTCTGTACTCTCATAGTCCCATGTTTTCTTATGCTCTTTTGTCTATGCCTCTTTTTTCTTTGCATTCGGGCTTGCATTGTATTGCCCTTTTCAGGATCTCCTTTGTTTTCTATATATTCTCGGAATGGTTGTTGACATTACAAAATTGTTTTCCAGGTTCGTTCACAGTTCTGTCATTAGAAAATTGTGTGGATTCAAACATTTTGCTTTGTAGACCAACCTGAGCATGTATTTTATCTTTTTGCTTGGGCAACCAATGACATAAACACATTAGATTGTGGTGCAAGTATCAGTTATCTATTTCAATCAGAAAATACAATTAAAGATTAAAAAGATGATTAGATAATACTAATAATAATAAACACATACTATACCTAAACACATGAAACTAAAAACAAAACCCCCCAAGCATATCATTGGGGGTATATGCAATATACTCTCCCTTTACTGCTATCTTGTTTCAACTGACCTTCATTACTCTTCTCTCCCTTCTTCTTCCTTGGTTCTAGCAGATGAGCTCGCCATCCCAATGACCTGACCGTGTGAGAACCTCTGCAACTGTATCATCCTCGCGTATGACCCGTCTGGATAGTTCTTGAGCAGATGCGAGTGCGACCCTTGCTCCGCCACTTTCCCCTCGTCAATCACAGCAATGCTATGCGCATTCCTGATAGTCGATAGCCTGTGAGCCACCACTATCGTGGTCTTCCCCGAGCAAGCACGCTCCAGCGCCTCCTGCACCGATCTCTCTGACTCAGCGTCCAGTGCGCTCGTTGCCTCATCCAGCAGCATCACCTCCGCCTTCCTCACAAAGGCGCGAGCAATTGCGATCCTCTGCTTCTGCCCTCCTGACAGCTGAACTCCCCTCTCCCCAACGAACGTCTTGTACCCGTCAGGCAATGCTGAGATGAACTTGTGCGCGTTGGCCAATGTTGCAGCTTCGATGATCTCTGACTCTGTTGCTGACTCGTGCCCATACGCTATGTTTTCGTAGATGGTGGTGGCGAAGAGGCATGGCTCTTGCTGGACTACTGCAATGTGTTGCCTTAAGGACTTGAGGTTGTATTTTCTGATATCTTTCCCATCGATCACGACTCGCCCTGACGCTGGCTCGTAGAATCTTTGTATCAGAGCAATGACTGAGCTCTTCCCGCACCCACTAGGCCCTACAAGTGCAAGAGTCTTCCCAGCTCGCGCCCGGAGGGTGAGGTCTCTGAAGACTAATATATCCGGGCGAGAAGGGTAGGAGAAATCAACATGCTTCAGCTCAACCTCTCCGCGCAGGCGGTCAGGCGCAGGGGTGGCGTCAGTATCATCAGGGTCAATCTCAGTTTTGCGGTCAAGAAGCTCGAAAACTGACCTCATTGCTTGCCCTCCTTTGATGAAGTCGGGAGCCAGGGTCAGCGTTTCGGCTGCGCCATTGGCAGAGACCATGAGGACCATGAACACTCTGATCGTCTTGGAGAAGTCTGAGATGCCATGCTTCACAAGCCATGAAGCATACCATAGCCCGAGAGCGTAGGAAGCGTAGAGGGAGAACTGAGCTACTCCATACCCGCTCCCAGCAATCTGGCCCTTCCAAAAACATCGCCGCAATGGGATTTGCAGGTTTGCTGAGAAAAGGCCTACAATTTTGGATTCAGAGTTGAATGCAGCAACAGTCCTCACATTGGATATGGCCTCTGCTGCTAGTTGTGTTGCTTTTGCATGTGCTCCTTCCAAATCTCCTGAAAACCCTGTCATGAACATTTTCTGTCCAAATTCCAAACAATAACTATTAGAATCACAATCAGTGACCTGATACTTATTCATGTCTTTGTCTTTGATGAATGAGTTAAGGAAGACAAACCTGTAAAACAGTGGCGGCAACAACAACGGGGAAGACAGCAACGAGGACAAGGGCGAGGCGCCACTGTAAAACAAACCCTGCAGTGCAAGCAACAAGCATGAGTGCAGTGTTCTGCACAATCACTGATATTCTGTCTCCAATCGCTGATCTGACATTGTTGGCATCGAGAGACAGCCTCGCAGCCACTCTGGCACTCTCATTCTCCTCCTGATCGAACCAAGCCATCTCGTTCCTCAGCACTGCAGCCAGCATTTTCTCCCTCACCCGTTTTGTCAGGTTCTCTCCCACAATGTCCCAGAAGAAGTGCTGCAGTGTGTTGAAAATGAGCGCGGCTGAAGAGAGTCCAATCAGCAAGTAGCAGTACTTGGCTATCTCTTTGCTCATGTAGGCGTGATCCGGGTTGTAGTACACGCTCATCACAGCGCTCAACACATATGCAAAGAAGGCGCTGAGGGATCCACAGACGACTGAGCCTATGGAGCCAACTAAAGCGTAAATCCACTCTGGAGAGTTCATTTTCGCGAGGCGCAAGAAGGAACTTGCTTGCTCCTTGAATGCAAGCTTTTCAAGGCGGTAGTTAGGGTGTGAGGCATCGACGGAGAGACTGAAATCAGAAGTAGAGAAGTCGGACAGTCTGCGTGAGTATGGTGATCGCCCGTATGAAGAGTTTCTAGCAATTATTGGTGAACTGACCGAGTTTCTTGCACTAGAAGGCCTGCACATTAAAAAATACAGTGCATATAGCTTATAATCGTATCAAAGTACGTAAAGAACAAGCGAGGATATCAAGAACTAGAAGATAAAGAAACTACCTTGCACTGCTCTTTCGGGCGTTGCTGAGAGCTGTTTCATGTGCCATCTCCTGCATCCGGATGAGCTTTGCATACACACCATTCTCGCCTTTAGAGAACAGCTCTTCGTGGGTTCCGATTTCATGAACACTGCCCTGCTGGAGAACTGCTACAAGGTCAGCTTTGCGGATGGTGGAAAGGCGATGGGCAATGACAAGAGTAGTCCTCCCGATCATGAACCGATCAAGGGCCTCTTGCACAAGCTTTTCAGACTCGGAGTCGAGTGCACTTGTTGCCTCATCCAAGAGCAGGATTGCTGGGTTTTTCAGCATTGCCCTTGCTATGGCTATTCTCTGCTTCTGCCCTCCTGATAGCTGCAGCCCTCTCTCTCCCACCTGCCATTTTCAGACAAACATATGGACATTACTATCTCCTCACTTCATAGAACAAGTGTTAGATTAGCATATGAATCACACTCATCTTTCTGTAAAATCAGTATGATATCGGAGTTGAGTCTATATTTAAGATGCAAATCTCAATCTGATTCACTCTAGAGACGTCGTCATGAGGCGACTCAGATAAGCATTTTCAGATTTCTAGTTATTAGTTTGAGCTTTTTTAATGAATTGGGGTTTGACCCTATATCTTCAAGTCATCATCTTTAGTGTATACAAACATCAATAGCCTTCAAAAAAACTCCATCCTCCACAAATAGTCAGAGTCTCAAAAGAACATGAATAATACTGTACCTTTGTGGGGTCATGGACTAACATGATCTTCATAGTCTATTGCCTTGTTGGTGAATATTCTATTTACTTCAGCACATGCATTGCTGACTAAAGCATGTTACCTTCTTTTAAATGCATTCAGTTGACTTTAAGAAATTAGGAGTTAGGTTTATGTTTGTTGACCAAACTACCATATGAATTCAATATAATAACAGAAGCAGCAACTGTAAGACACAAAAAAGTCCAAGAAATCTCTCTGGTCAAGATCCATTTCACCGGCCACAATCACCACCAACCATATCAGACTGTGAGAGACTCAAAACTTTGGAAACACATCAAACAACTCCACAACTCAGTTAATCTTATTCTTACAAATCACATTTCAAAGTTCAAGTGCTTTGGGACTAAGTTAATCCTGATTGTCTTAAGCATTGGTAAAAACAAGTTTAACACATGACAGTATCTCGGAGAATAGCTAACCTGAGTGTCAAAGCCATCGGGAAGCTTGACGATGAACGAATGTGCATTGGCAACTCTTGCAGCCTCCTCAACCTCAACTTGGGATGCATTAGGCCTAGCAAGAAGTATGTTCTCTTTAATGGTGGTAGCAAAAAGGGCAGGCTCTTGACTCACCAGCCCTATTTGCTGCCTCAGCCACTTGAGCTTCAGTGTCTTGATGTCATGACCATCCAGCAGAACTTGTCCTGAAATACATTGCTATACTCATTCAACAACACTCATCTCATAGTTACCCAAACTCTGAAGATCGATCTTTTTTCGCTCGCATAGCTTATTACCTGAGGTGGGATCGTAGAATCTCTCGATGAGGGCCACAACAGTGCTCTTTCCCGAGCCACTGCTTCCCACCAATGCTATGGTCTTTCCGGCTGGGACATTCAAAGAGAAGTCATTGAGGATCCGGACATCAGGCCTTGACGGGTAGGAGAAGTCTACGTTCTTGAGCTGTACTAGTCCTGTAATTGTTTCTAGCTCTAAACCCGATTCGCTGTTTCTGTCAACACTTGGTTTGTGATCTATGATGCGGAAGATTTTAGCAGCTGCAACTCTGGCATTTGCAAAAGCGCCTATGCTAGGAGCAGACTGTCCCAATCCCCTAAAACCAAGATTCAAGATTCAAAAAATGAAATTGGTTGACACATTGTTAAAAAACATTTAGAGAGAGAGAGAGCACTTACAGTCCACCAATCATTACAGCAAACATGGTGGCAATGGCAAGCCCTCCATTGGTTTCATGGTGCCTAACAAGATAGCCTCCATACCAAAGCAGAAGCGCGTAGCAACAGAAGACAACGAAATACGTTGCTCCCAGCCCCAATCCCTTGGCTAATCCAGTCTTGTAACCGATCTTTTGCGCAATCCTCAAAGCCGAAGAGTAGCTCTGCAATGCTCTTGATTCCCCAACAAATGCCATAACAACCCTGATTTGCACTATAGTCTGCAATTTGGCTCAGTATCAGAGAAACCCAGAAAGGGATTAACCCAAAAACCCAAAAAAAGGTCTTAAATTTAGTGTTGACCTGTTCTGCAATGTTGCCAGCTTGGGAGAGAGCTCCTTGGCTCTTGGAAGAGAGCTTGGCAAGAGTGGTGGTGTGGACACCACCAATCACAGCTATGAGAGGCACAACAGCAAGAGTCACCAGAGCCAATTGCCACACAGCAGTGAAACCCACCACAAACCCAGAAACAAAAGTTGCCATATAATGTATGAAATTACCCAACTGAACACAAAAAAAGCAAGATTGTTCATTCACAGTGCACAAGAACCAAAACCCAGAAAAAATGAAATGTTGAAGATCAAGAAGCTTCACCTTCTCGCTAATGGCGTCCTGGACCATCACAGCATCAGTATTGATGGCTGAAACGACGTCGGAGGTGCGGACCTCCGTGTCGAAGTACTGAACGTCCTGATTCAGAGCCGCTTCCAAGTACTTGATCCTCATCTTCGTCGATTGCCTCTCTCCGCTCCACATCCAGCATGAAATTTCTGTGAACAACAGGATTAAAAATTGAATCTTTTTTCAACCCCATTAACAGAAACCAAAATCGAATCAGACCCAGATGAGTTTATTTGCTCACCTGCCCATGACGATGCCCATATCGCAGCTCCGACCACTAGAAAGTAAAATGCGTACTGCGCCAATTTCACAAACAGTTGGTCTCCATACAAAAATATGTTAAATCTCTGATTCGATTAAAAAAAAACCCATCACTTACCTTCAAAACCTCCTGCATCATCTTGTCCGTGTTGTTCGCATTCGACCCGAATGAATTAACGAGATCGGCGAAGAATCTGAGAAACAGAGGCAGAGAGCAACCGTGAATTACAGCTCCGACCGACCCAATTCCCATCAATACGTAATCCAAACCATCAGCGAATCTGAAGAGCTCCCCGAACCCGACCGCCGGAACATCCACCGGCTTCTCTCCGCCACCGCCGCTGCTGCTACCGGCGCCATCTTTCTCTTTCTGGGTCTCTGAAGAAGAAGAAGTTGCAGTGGTCGAATCCATTTGGGTTCTGGTCTCTGGGTTTGGGTTCGAAGAGGAATCAGAAGCGAGCTCGAGACCTTGCATTTCAGACCATCGCCATTGCTCCTGATGAGAATCTTGTGACATTTGCAGAAATTCCTCACCTTTATCAACACCTACACAAACAGAGCCTTCTCTCTCACTCTTCTCTCTGCCTTTTTTATGCTCATGTCTCTGCTCCAATCACCTTTTCCTTTTTTTATTTTCCATTTTCTTTAAAGGGTTTAATTTTTTCACATTGCTCTCAGAGGAAATAACAGAATTTCGGGTCCTTCATTGTTTGTGAATTTCTTTACTAGATAGTAGTTCAATATAAAAATGGGTCCTTTAAATAACCAGGAAAGTGACAGATGGGTGAGAAAGCGAGAGAAAATTCAGATTTTCTTACCCGACAAACAATACTGTGTGAGAAGTTGGGCATGGATTTTGTTGACCGGAAACTACTGAGTCTCAGACAGACAAAAAATATATAAAAAATTAAAATATTATTACCACCGTTGGTATGAAACAGAGAAGATGATGATAAAAAAGAAAGGACCGTTGATTTTCAATTCTGGTGGTTTGGCTTCTTGTGCAAGTTAAAAAGTGTGAAAGCGAAGGCTTTTGCAGGATGAGAATTTTAGGTTTATACTTTTTTACTTTCACTTATTCATATGTTGTCTCCTATAAATCCGGCATCTTCTTTGCGCAATTAGGAATGTTTAATGCACCTAAGTAATAATTGAGATAATATGGACTAAGAGTTGTTCCAATTGGGGATGTTAAATATTTGATTAGAGTATATCACGATTGAGTTCGAGTTAAATTTGAGTTTAATGTTATGATCGATTAATAAACAAGTCAAACTTGAGTTTAACTTATTAAAGTTCAATAGATTTATGAACCGAACTGTTTAATATTTAATTAATTTATAATTTTTTTATATTTAATATAATTAAAAATTAGATTTAAGTTTTAATGAATATATAACAAAATATAAACGAATTATACTGGTCAGACTAAATTTAAATTTGATTAATTTTTCGCAAAAAACTCTAGTTTAACTATATAAACTCGTTCGAGCTTTAGTCAAGCTCGACACAAATATTTATTTTCAAGCTGAGGCTCAACAAAATTAGGCTCGATTCAACTAGTTTACACTCTTATGTATAAGAATATACTCCATACAATCATTTACTTTTTTTCTAGAAATACGTTTGAATTCTCAAAACTCAAAAGTGTTCGATTTGATATCATTCTGATTGAATCATAATATTAAATCTTCGTCAAATCATTTATTATTTTGATAAAAATACCATTTGAAAACATTCTTATATTTCTAAAACACAAAAGTTACTTAACAAATTGCTCTTATTCCATAACTATTATAATGCTGGACTATTTTACTTCACTAACCAATTTTAACTTAATATGATACTTTTAGGTTATGGAATAAGAGCAATTTGTTAAGTAACTTTTGTGTTTTAGAAATATAAGAATGTTTTCAAATGGTATTCTTATCAAAATAATAAATGATTTGACGAAGATTTAATAACCAACATGACGGTAAGAAGAAAATAAAAAGTTAAATCTCAACCTGTTATTTGATGATTGTACCGTACCATGACAACATATATATGTCAGAACAAAACAGCTAAGATCTCATAGTAGTTCCACTTTCTTTTTTCTTAAAACCCACAAACAAGAAATGGAAACGAAAATGCTTCACACCTTCGAATTGATTCCACGAATATGTCAGAAAATCATGGGAAAATCTGGGGATTCCTTCTAAATTCAGTTGTTTATTTAAAATGACAGCAAATTGTTTTCGTTTTTCATTTGAGAATTTGGTAATGCAATCTGAGTCAGAATAGTTATTAAGGCTATTTTTAGTTTTGGACAGAGCTAACTTTAATCACGCTTTGGTTTTTTATATTACTCAAATTCAGTGAATCTTGTGTTCTTATATTACAAAAGGCAATAATTACATAACTGCCATCCCAATGCTTATGCATGTGTCTTCTTCTTGCTTTATTTGTTTTTCCTTTTTCTTAGTTTGTTGAGTTGGTATTGTTTCATTTCAAAATAAATGTTCATGGTTGTTTAACTACGTATTTCGTGTTACTTGAATGTCATTGGCGTTTAGTTTTATTGACATGGAGTAGAATTAAAGCATGAAATATTAGTGGGTCTAGCTAGGATCATGTATTTCGAATTGTGTTAGGGATGACAATGGGGCGGGTTTGGGACGGATTTAGCAATCCCCGTCCCCGTCTCCGTTAGAATTGGATAGGAGATTCCTCGTTTTTAACGAGGACGAAGATTCCCCGTCAGATTCGAGAATTCCCCGTTTTTCATTTCCAACCCAAAAAATGTTAACATATTTATTTTTTTAATAAAGTTTGTATTAAAAAATATTGTTTCAATAAAAATATATACTTAGAATATTATTATTTTTTTCATTGAACATGTATTATAAAATACTATTTTAACAAAAAAAATATTATTTTTTTTAATTATATATGCATTAAAAATATAATTTTAAATTTTAAATATTATATTTTTAATATATCGGGGAGGAGCGGGGATACCTCATCCTGTCCCTGTCCCGTTTCCATTCGGATTTGGGGATTCCCTGCCCCGTTTCCATTCGGATTCGGAGATCCCCGCCGAGGACGGAGAATATTGACATCCCTAACTATGTCCATTGGTGATTTTTCTTCATACTTTGTTAGTGTATGCATATTGGATCAAGTCTAGGTATGATAATGTGTGTTTGTATTGCCGACGCTCAAGGTTGAATCTGAAATATTTATGGAGAGGCCAAACTCCCCCTTATCAAGATGAACTTCAGAGTTTAACGCGGCATTTCGATAGCTTAGATTTACTTCTCGAGGGCGAGAAAGTTTTTAATGTGCGATGTTGATGCGACAGTATCGGGTATTGATTTATATATTTTTCCTCATATTGATATCAATTTCATGTTTGACACTTCATGCCTCCTACTCCTCTCTTTTGATGAGACATGTCACAGGGCTAACCAAGGATCCAGCCTTAGGCGAGGTGTTTGGATCAGAGTTTCTCTCCTGACATTTGAGTTCAGGTTCCGTTATTCGCTTTTGGGGGGAAAGATGGGCAGGCGGTGAGACTCTAAAAGAGTGTTTTTCTAATCTCTTTGTCATTGTCTCTGGTTCGGGTCGTCTTGTCAGGAACTACTAGGACAAGACAAATTGTGTCTTCTTTTTCAGACACTAACTCTCAGACGATGAATTGGCAGTTGTGGGTCATATTTCTACTCCTATTCTTGAATTTGTACTGGATCCCCAGGCGGCCGATAGATTGATATGAGGTCCGAATCTCTGTGGTTTCTCAGGGCGCAAAGTCTTCACCAGGGCGTTTGACGGAGGTTCTTGGCTTGTGGCACATGGAGTGGTTCGAGCCACAATTTTTCTCGATGATAGAGGTATCCTGTTGTCCATCAAGTAGTGTCGATATGTGATTTATGGCGAGCATTTCAGAGGACGTTACTCACTTGCTTATCTCTTTTCCTTGGGTGTGACAGTTTTGGGGGCTGGTCCTTGATTGGTGGGGGATTTAGAATACTTTCATAGATTTCCTTCACCACCATTTCTTTGTTGGGATTCCTACGCTCTAGGCGCTCTTATCAACATATTTGGGCAAGGAACTGCTATTTGGGTTTGTGGAAAATTAATGCACTTCTCATTCTTTTATAATCTGGATCTAGTTCGACGACGTCATACACATTATGCCGCCATAAGAAATTAACGGTGTTATACTCATACTAAGTTTGCCGCTACTATCCCAGTCAAACCAATGGCTAGAAAACGACTATTATGAGACACCGGCGGTATTTCCTCAACAACAGCTCTCTTTGGTTAATTTATCATTGACAGTGTACCACACAACGTATGTTGACACTGAAAAGATATTAGCCGTGCACCGTAGATGGTACGTTGCCATTAACTTAACATCGACCTTTAAACTTGGTACATCACTGAAAATTTCACAATGGTAACACACCCGGTTAGTATGCTGCTGTCATGGAAATTACAACTGCATACTAAGTTTAGGTACATTTCTGATGTAGTGAAAAAGTCTAAAAAGGAAGAACTAAAGTAAAGTAAGTGAATGCAAGAAGAGTACACAAAGTTAAGAAACTCACACGTCAATGTGATGGAGAGGAAAGGGACAGATAACCACATCCAACAAAAATCAAACCAAACCCATCTTTGTTTCAAGATTTTGAACCAGAGATGAGACTTATAATGGGTCTACTTCTACTACTAGCATAGCAATAAGTGAATGCAAGTGAATGCGTGTTCTGTGTATGAAAGATTTGCCTTAAAACTTTCCGGGGCCCTCCTCAAGTAGAGATGGAGTAAGCAATATGTGAGCAAGGCTCTACTTGAGAGTTAGAAGCAAGACATTGTAGTACTAGTTTCTTCTATGACATTGCAATACATGAGTGATCATGTCCTTGCTTGCCTTTGCCTGCACCTGCAAGCAAGTGCATATTGCTTTCAATGAAGTGGGTCATCCCATTAATGTTACTCTCTCTACCCACAACCAAACCATCTGTTGATCAAATCACAATACTTCACTTCTCAACAAATTTATACATGTATATCAGTTAGACTCATTTTGTTTAAATTAATTGTCAAAAAACTAATTCTAAGTCAAATTAGAAAAAATAAACAAATTGGGTATCGATTATTAATCAAGTTCCTTTTTCTTAGATGCATTATCATATGTTATCAACAATTTGAAAATAGATTAACTAGGGACGGTTTCTTTTCTTGAATGCTACACCACGAAAACAATGGATTATCAAGGGACCACTATTGTAGTTACTTGACCAAAATGAAGGGCTCACAAGACACTCAATCACCTATACCTTTAAAAACAGGTTTCAATCACCAAATGGGGAAGCCATACCCTACAAAATAGGTCCCATAGGGTTGCCATTCTAATGAGTAGGATCATCAACACTGCAGATACCCTTAGGACTAGGATACTTGCCTGATTATATTTTTATTTATTTACTTATTTTAATAAAGGCATGTGCACGAAAAATATGGTCAACTATTATAGTTTGACCAATATGAAGTTAATTAATTGATACATTTTTTAAACCACGGAAACTTGTCATTTATGCATTATCTCATTGTAGTTTATTGTTCAAATAAAGAGCTTTTGACCAAAATATAAAACAATACACTTCCATCCTAAAATGAAATGAATAAAATTCGAAATTGAAATATATTGGAATAGTTGGTGTAATTGAAGTTCTACAATATAAATTTTAAACAAAAGAATTTAGCTCTGCATGAAATGAAATTGAAAATTGGTCAATTTAATAGTAATTTATTTTGAGTGGTAATGTGCCAAATTGGGGAGAAGTCAAAAGGGAGAAAAGTCTATTCTCTCTTGAATCAAGGGCCATAGCATTATTGTTTTTTCAAATGGTGATGTGATTGGATGAATTTAATTATTTATTTAATAAAAATAAATAAATAAAGAATTGTAGAAATAAAACAAATATCAAATAATAAAGAAACACTCAAATGCTATAAAATAAAAAAGAAAAAGGTGGTGCATGTGACACTCATTATGTCACCAAAGTGTCTTTCTTGTGGTTGATCAGTGACTCTGATTAGATGGAGTGATTATTAGTTTTAATTAAGATTATTATGCAATCTTAATTATAAAGGTATAGTGCTGATGTGAGTTGTACTCTTTAAACAGATGTTCTCCATCTCGTAAGATCTAGTTTAGAATTCGGTTGAGTTCTAATAATATCATAGTTTAAAAGTATTTTTAGTTGTAATTTTTATTTTCGGTATTCTATCTCAAGTTTAGCTGCTACCAATTCATGCAAGAAAGGTATGATATATCAGTTTTTACCTCGGTCAATGATCTTTAATAATCTACGTATAATTTATTTCGAACTAGTTACGCATGATAAAATGTCAGAATATTAATATTTTATTTGCGTCGAAGGTCTCTATATATTAATGTCCAGGTCTCGGTCTTTCATTCGAGTCAAAAGTCTCTATTAATTCACATGCAATCGTTTATCTCAATCTAGTTTACACGTGAGAAAATGTCGATATTGTTAAAAATTTCACATGTGAGTCCAGACTCTACATTAGAAGAGTATGGGGTATAATGAGAGTTTATCTACATACTGGACCACAAACCTAATATATTAGTCTTTTGGGTAAAGAGTATGATCTAATATATGTTGGGAAACGAGGGATCCAAAAACAAGCATGGCAACGGAAGCAAAAATTAATTTAATCTCGTTTCTTACCAGGATCACATGCTAATTACTAGACTAGCTGATTTTAGGGTTTTTGAAAAATTACCTTTGATTAAACCGAATCTAAATACCCCGCAGGCTATTTCTCCAAGGTATCCACACGGGACACGCAGATCTCTAAGATCAAAGACTCGTCGACCTACTAGAACCGGCGAACCCTTTTGTGGCAATTTCGGCAGAGTAACGGTATGGTGGAGAAGTTGGAATTGAAAAACTCCAAGTGAAGGCTTTTATTTATAGGCATGGGCTAGGGTTTTGGGGAACCGAATCAACCCATAATTG
>JAYMTP010003917.1:0-15964 GCA_036897365.1 Geranium brycei | reverse complement strand
ATAACATTGCCCGACATCTGGTTCGTGTTGTCAGGCAACGTCTCTTGCCATACTGACGAAATTTATCGTCATCGTCACCGGATTTAAGGGCTCCATGTGTTATGGACATAATGAAATGTAATCCCCATTCATCTTGATTATGCGAATTGAAGCAATTATTTCATGTCAAATAGCTAATATAATTGTAATGATAATCATGACTGGTTGATCAAAATATTTCACAGAAAAGTATCAATTTCGCACACCAAGAACAATTGTAATATCATATATATAAGTAGATGCATAATAGTTGCAATATCAGTTAATTTATTAGTATTATACATATATATATATATATATGAAGAAGAAGAAGTTGCATATGATCATAAATGCAGGATCACACACACACATATATATATATATGAAGAAGAAGTTGCAGATGAATAGAATTGGATGATATAGCTAATCTTCAATATTTGTTTCACCGTCGACAATCAAAGCACCATCGACGCCCATCATCGAATTATCTCACATCTCATTTGGACCTTCCATTATTGATTTTCTTTAAATGATGAGAAACGTTTTTCAAAACCTGAATATATATAATATTTGTATTTATCACTTCCTTAATTTTAGGACCATTTAGCATTAAATATTTAGCCAAAGACACGATTGTCTCTGTTGACTATTTTCAGCTTTTTTTCATTTGTTTTTCCGTTCTCATCTCGTCCGTTCATGTCTTCCATCCAATGGCTACAAACCATTCTAAAATTTGTATAGCAAGGACGGTTTGTAGCCGAGTCCTTCCTAAGGTTGTGCACGTCTTGATTTTATGGTTTATGTGTTTTTTTGGTTAAATAACAAATTAAAATAAAAAATTAATCTCTTTTTTTAACAACCAAGCCCATAACTAATATTATTCCATATCTCGCATAATACATGAAAAGCCCACACCTAAATGTTGCTTAGTGTCTAAATAAAAGAGATGCTTTAACTAACAAAAACTACTCTATTCACTGATATACGCACAAAACACAAACTTATGTTATGAAGTTTATCAACTAAAATTCTGCAATCAATAACAATGTTTCCATGCAAACGACAGAACAAGGAACTTCCCAACAATATCCTCTTCCACCTCCTGACAATCATAATCAACCACCACCGACTCCCACCACTTTACAACTAGCTAAACAAAAGCTTCCTGAACCCCCAAGCTTCACCGTGCATAGGTCAAACACACCAGCTCTCGCCACCAATCATGCTTCCAAAACCTCTCCCATATGTTGTGCAAAACAAGTCTCACTCCAAACCTTCATGCCCTAACATCTAAAGCCCCATCCACATTTAATTTCCTCCGGACGACCTTCGGACACTACCATCGCTCTTCGATCCTCATTACTCTCACCACATCCCTATCAACCACCTATCCCTCTACTCACTACTCACTCCGAGAGCTTCAAAAACAATGTAATTCCTAATAAAACGGGTGCCTTTTCCAAACCACCGCATTTTCGAAGCCGCTAAATCATCCAACATACCGCTCCCACCAAATCAAATGTCTTGTTATCCAACGATAGACTCCATCTACTCATCTCATCTATTTGAATACTGAAAGTCCCTTCCACATTTCCCGTGTTCTAACACCACAATCGCCCTGTATACACAGACATACGACAATCCATAAAAATATATGAGTAGAAATTTCAGGTACAGACTGACAGAAAGGGCACCGAGGATCCACAATCACTCCTTTCTATTTAAACATCGACCTCGCCAGAAGGAAAATTAACATTGCCCTCCACGTAAAAGTGCGGACCTTCAGAGGAAGTTGTATTTTCCAAATCCTCTGTCATCATGATTCCCGATGAGTTGAAGACTAAATACCTCCCTCCTCCAACCATGCATGATAAACACTCCGAACCGAAAAATGACAATTTTGCTCAAACCTCCACCGCCACCCATCAACACGAGAAAATATACTACATGATAATTCCTTAAATCAACTTTTTATCTCACTCATTCAACATTTGATCCCACTAACCCTATCCCAAACCCCCATTCTCCATTTGAAACAATTTATGATTGTCATTTCAGACAAATTCAGGTGTTCCAAGCTAATAAACAAATCAATGTCAGGCAAACAAGGTTCAACCATAATGAAAAACTGACCCTTATCAATTGTCTGTCAGCAACCTGACCGAAGTAGGTTCTGGCTCGCCAAGATAATCTGCCACGTAAAATTGGGATTAGAGCCTAGCGGGGATGACAAAAATGATGTCATCAAATAATACCTCGCTTTAAATACCCTGATCACTAGAGAATTTAGATTTAATTCGGCCGCGACTGAGCGTGATATCCCCCCAAACTCGTATATGAAAAACATATATTGTTTTTAATTAAAACAATATTTTAAAACACATATTAAATGAAAAATAATATATTTAAATATATTTTTATTACAATTATATTTTATAATACATATTTAATCAAAAAAAATATTTTTAAACACTAATTTGAGTTGGAACGGAGAACGGAATATTCCCGCCCCATTTCTAATAAGGATGAGAATGAGACTGTCAAATCCGCCACAAACTTGCTACAGTGCTATCCCTACTAGTAAAGAAATTGTTTCCAAAAACAACATAGACTTGAGTTTTGATTGGTCAAACAACCTTTAAATAGCTAGAAACTCGGTGCTTTAAAAATACATCAAAGTCGTCTACATTTTGTATGAAGATTTTAGAGTTATTTAAAATAGTTGAATGTGTAAAAGATTTTAGCTATTTTATAATTTTAATAAATAATAGATAAATTTAACTAGTTTTAAATGAAGTGAAAAAATAAAAGTTAACTAGCACCTCAATTTATTTTAGGAATAATGACATTTTGTTACACCTAACTATAGTGAACTGACACTTTCATACCCTAACTATTTTTCTTTTTTTTTAGTATCCAGACAATTTTTTTGTGACAACCTACATTTAAAATGCTAAAATACCTAAACTATCATTGGTTTAAGAAATCATAAATTAAATTGGTTCAATTTTGTTTATATTTAAGATGCAATTACAATTATGCCCCCAAATCTAAAATTAAATTTGAACAATTTCGAATCTGGTTTGATAAATCAAATTGTATCAGTTTTATTCTGATATTTTAAATCAAGGGTATTTTAGTCATTTGGCATAGTTTATCACAAAAAAATTATTAAGGTACTAAAAAAGAAAAAAAAAAAGTTTAGATATGAAAGTGTCATTTCACTATAGTTAGGCGTAACAAAGTGTCATTATCCTTTTATTTTAAAATATATACTTATCAAAATTCAAAAATGATATTTCCTTATATTAAATCATAAGAGAATAGACAACAAAAGAATCAGTAGTTTACATTCTCTTCCCTTTTCCAGTAACATAAATGCCCAATTTATGGAGTAAATCAGTCAGAGGTTGTCCACCGCTCACATTTATGGAACTTTATTTTCCTGAGAAAAGGTACTCCCTCTTTTCATCATATTATTATTATAATGGAGTCCAGCTTAGATTATGCGATTAGCTTCTTGTCCTTTACTTTCTGTCTCGATAAAAAGATAACGTGATAATTGACACGCCGCATATCAACCCACTACTTTTGTTTTTTTTCACAAAACGACGCTCCACAAATCTGAGTCCCCACTCCTCCACTCGCCAACACTTGCAGTTGCATGTAGGGAGGGGTGCTTAAAAATTACCGATCACACATTTACACTCGTTCTAAACCGGCATGAAAAAAATGAACGAATTGGAAAGATTTGAGCCGGTTCTATTCAATTATGAATAGGACCAAAATAATATTAAAGGATAATGATACTTTATTACACTTAACTATAACAAAATGACACTTTTATACTTTAACTATTTTTTTTTCTTTTTTAATACCTCACAATTTTTTTATGACAATCTATCTCTAAAATGTCTAAAATATCTAAACTATCATTGGTTTAAGAAATCATAAATTGAATTGGTTCAATTTTGTTTATCTCCAGTTCAATTTGGTTTATATTTAAGATGCAATTACAATTATGCCCCCAAATTTAAAATTAAATTTGAACTATTTCAAATCTAGTTTGATAAATCAAATTGGACAAATCCTATTCTGATTTCTTAAACCAGAGGTATTTTAGTCATTTTAGCATAGATTGTCACAAAAAAAATTGTGAGGGTACTAAAAAGAGAGAAAAATAATTAGAATATGAAAGTGTCATTTCACTATAGTTATGTGTAACAAAATGTCATTATCCTTAATATTAATTTGTTTTTATTTTATAAAATTACAATAGATACAAAAGTTAAACCGAAGAGAAAGTCAATTATTCGGACACAAAACACATCTTAAGTCATAGATTTTCATTGATTAAACCTACAAAAATTAAGTCAAAATATGTTCAAATATAAGAATTTTAAGAAATGTGGTTCATAGAAAAGCGAATCAAACCAAAAAATACTAATTAAAAATCAAATTAAATTCTAATAGCAACTCCAACTAGAGCATAAAACCCTATTAAGGATTCTGAACTTCAACCCAAACCCTGAAGCTCCATCCTCATCCCCATTTTTGAGGTCGTTCTAAACTCACAAAACAAGTCTCTGTAATTTTAATAATTTTTATTTCACTCATCTTTTACAAATGAGTGAAATAAATTGTTTGAAATTATTTGTATTAAAATAATAAAAATAGTATTAATATGATAGTTTTAGAGATTTGGACTAGAGTCGAAAATGACGTTGAGTTTTAGAGTCACAAGGTTGAAGTTGTTTTAACCGTCCAATTTTGATTATTTTATAAAATAACTAATAAATCAATTTTGAATCAATTCAATTTAAAACTTAAGTTTTACTCCAAGACTAAATGGGCCAAGTTGGGTAGACCCGACCCGGGTCGACTCGCCTCCTTTTTCTCAGTCAAATCGAGTGTGGAGCCCGAAAAACCCTAATAATCTAGCCAGCCATCTTCGCAGCTATCTATCTGTTCTCGGAGCACTGTTCCAGTCTGGTCTCTCACTCACCTAATCAAGGACATGCCACTGTGAACGAATATTCCGAGCATCTCCAACCTCTTCCACTCCATTTATTTTAGCTCCGACCTTCATTTGTCAGGCAAAGAAGCCGAGAACACACTAAAAGCAGGAAATGGGTTTCTGCATCACTCACTGCGCTTCCTCTTCTATCCTTGCCCCTTCCAAAACATCCCACTCTCTGAAACCCACCACTCCCCGCTTCTTCGTCCCCTCCAAAGCTCCAGCTCTCCTAAACCTCCGTCCATGGCGGTCTCAGAAACTGACCACTCGGCTCAACTCAGCTCGCTGCGAGCAGGTCCTCGCTCGCAAGAAGGACTCAGAGCCTCCCAAACTGGGGAAGAGGACCGACCTAAAGAAGATCCTCATCCTCGGCGCCGGCCCAATCGTGATCGGCCAGGCGTGCGAGTTCGATTACTCAGGGACTCAGGCGGTGAAGGCGCTTAAAGAGGAAGGTTACGAGGTGATTCTTATAAACTCGAACCCAGCGACGATCATGACCGATCCTGATTTGGCTGACAGGACCTACATAGCCCCGATGACGCCGGAGCTGGTGGAGCAGGTGCTCGAGAAGGAGCGCCCCGACGCCATCCTCCCCACCATGGGAGGCCAGACCGCCCTCAACCTTGCCGTCGCTCTGGCGGAGAGTGGTGCTCTTGAAAGGTATGGTGTGGAGCTGATCGGGGCCAAGCTCGAAGCGATCAAGAAAGCCGAGGACAGAGAGCTGTTCAAGCAGGCAATGAAGAACATTGGGCTCAAGACGCCTCCTTCCGGGATCGGGAACACTCTCGACGAGTGCATCGAGATAGCTGGCGTGATCGGGGAGTTTCCTCTGATCATCAGGCCAGCATTTACCCTGGGAGGGACGGGAGGCGGGATCGCATACAACAGGGAGGAGTTCGAAGCGATTTGCAAAGCCGGGCTCGCTGCCAGCGTCACGTCTCAGGTACTCGTTGAGAAATCGCTGCTGGGGTGGAAGGAGTACGAGCTCGAGGTCATGAGGGACTTGGCCGACAATGTGGTGATCATATGCTCGATTGAGAACATCGACCCCATGGGCGTGCACACGGGAGACTCGATAACTGTGGCACCTGCCCAGACCTTGACGGATAAAGAGTACCAGCGTTTGAGGGATTATTCCATTGCTATTATTAGGGAGATTGGTGTTGAGTGTGGCGGTTCCAATGTGCAGTTTGCTGTTAATCCTGTGGATGGTGAGGTGATGATTATTGAGATGAATCCGAGGGTGTCCAGGTCGTCTGCTCTGGCATCGAAGGCTACGGGTTTTCCTATAGCGAAGATGGCTGCTAAGTTATCGGTTGGTTACTCGTTGGATCAGATTCCCAATGACATCACGAAGAAGACGCCTGCTAGTTTTGAGCCTTCTATTGATTACGTGGTGACAAAGGCAAGTCTGCAGTTAATCGTTCGTAGTTTGTTAAGTTCTTATAATTTCCTTATCTGAAGTGGTAATAGTTACGTGGTTTAGGTGATAAACTATTAGTTATTTGGAAATTAAAGGAGAGGTATATTTAATAAACTAGCGAAATTGCATGGTAAATGACTTGTTGTGATTGATTATGTATATATCTGTATTTGTGCACATATCTCTGGGGGCTTTAGTGTAATCGTTATTGTATTGTTAGATTCTTCAGAATATTCATTCAATTGTTAATTTCTGTTTTTTTACTGATGATGCAGATACCTCGATTTGCATTTGAAAAATTTCCTGGTTCCCAGCCCATACTGACCACCCAGATGAAATCTGTGGGTGAGTCCATGGCAATGGGTCGCACGTTTCAAGAGTCCTTTCAGAAAGCTGTTCGGTCACTGGAGTGTGGCTACTCAGGATGGGGTTGTGCGCCAGTTAAGGAACTGGAGTGGGACTGGGATCAGTTGAAGTACAGCCTCCGAGTCCCAAGCCCGGATCGGATCCATGCTGTCTATGCCGCAATGAAGAAGGGCATGAAGGTTGATGAAATTCACGAGCTGAGTTACATTGACAAATGGTTCCTTACACAGCTAAAAGAGTTGGTAGATGTGGAACAGTTCCTCTTGGCAAGGAACCTGTCTCACCTGACAAAGGAAGATTTCTACGAGGTGAAGAGAAGAGGTTTCAGCGACAAGCAGATTGCATTTGCTACTAAATCCACTGAAAAAGAAGTTAGATTTAAGCGGCTGTGTCTAGGTGTTGCCCCAGCATTTAAACGGGTAGATACATGTGCTGCTGAGTTTGAGGCCAATACTCCTTACATGTATTCTTCCTATGATTTTGAGTGTGAATCAGCTCCAACCCAGAGCAAAAAGGTTTTGATTCTAGGTGGAGGGCCAAATCGGATTGGTCAGGGCATTGAGTTCGACTACTGCTGTTGTCATACATCATTTGCCCTTCAGGTTTGTGCTCTTCATTCCCCTTACCTTTATCTATTGTATGATCCTGCCATCGCACAATCAAAAACACGTTGTACTAGTTGAAATTTCAAATTACTCAGGAATGATAGTGATTGTTGATAAAGACTCACTTCTATAGATTTGCACTGTTGAGCTTGGTTCAAGGCCATCTATATTTGGGCTCTGGTTACCCTAAAATCATAATTTTAAATTCAAAACTTGACCATTGGACTTGGTATGAGTTGAAATCAGTTGATTTCTTATGTCTTTCACTTCCGTTGCTTTCTCATGTTCAGTTACACACTTATGCACGGCCTTGCTGTTTTGATGTCATTCTCCTTTGATTATACGTTTATTTAACCTTGACCCTTTTTCATTACTATTTTATTCCTTTGCAGGAAGCTGGATATGAGACAATAATGATGAATTCTAACCCCGAGACTGTATCTACAGATTATGATACAAGTAATCGCTTATACTTTGAACCCCTGACTGTTGAAGATGTCCTAAATGTTATTGATATGGAACGACCAGATGGCATCATTGTGCAGTTTGGAGGCCAAACACCCTTGAAACTGGCTCTTCCAATTGAGCGGTACTTAAATGAGCACAAGCTTGTAAGTGCTAGTGGGGCTGGAAATGTGCGAATTTGGGGTACATCACCTGACTCTATAGACGCAGCTGAAGACAGAGAGAGGTTCAATGCAATCCTTAATGAGCTGAAGATTGAACAGCCAAAAGGAGGTGTTGCCAAGAGTGAAACTGACGCTCTTGCAATAGCTAAGGACATAGGGTATCCTGTTGTTGTCCGTCCTTCATATGTATTGGGTGGCCGGGCAATGGAAATTGTATATAGTGACGACAAACTTGTGACTTATCTTGAAAATGCTGTTGAGGTTGACCCAGAGCGCCCTGTGTTGATCGATAGATACTTATCTGATGCCATCGAGATTGATGTTGATGCACTCGCTGACTCTCATGGTAATGTTGTGATTGGTGGAATAATGGAGCACATTGAACAGGCTGGGGTACATTCTGGTGATTCTGCTTGCTCGCTTCCCACAAAGACTATTCCACCTTCTTGCTTGGATACAATCCGGTCATGGACAACCAAATTGGCAAAGAGATTGAATGTAATTGGGCTCATGAACTGTCAGTATGCAATCACAACAACTGGTGATGTTTTCTTGCTCGAGGCTAACCCTCGTGCTTCTCGTACAGTCCCATTCGTGTCCAAGGCCATTGGGCACCCATTAGCTAAATATGCTTCCCTCGTCATGTCCGGGAAATCTCTACATGATCTTGGTTTCACGGAAGAGGTCATCCCTAGACACATGTCAGTTAAGGAAGCCGTTCTTCCATTTGAGAAGTTCCAAGGCTGTGATGTGCTTTTAGGGCCCGAAATGCGTAGCACTGGGGAGGTCATGGGTATTGATTTTGAGTTTCCGGTTGCATTTGCAAAGGCTCAAATTGCTGCCGGGCAGAAGCTACCACTTTCTGGCACTGTGTTCCTCAGCTTAAATGACTTGACGAAGCCCCATCTTGAAAAGATGGCTAGGTCCTTTTTGGAAATGGGGTTCAACATTGTTTCAACGTCTGGCACTGCTCAGATTCTTGAGTTAGCAAATATTCCAGTGGAGCGAGTATTGAAGCTGCACGAGGGGAGACCACATGCAGGTGACATGGTTGCTAATGGGCAGATCCAGTTGATGGTGATTACAAGTTCTGGCGATTCACTTGATCAGATTGATGGCCGTCAACTTAGGAGGATGGCTCTTGCCTACAAAGTTCCCATAATAACAACCATTGCCGGAGTTTTGGCTAGTGTGGAGGCAATAAGGAGCTTAAAGTCCAGCCCAGTTAAGATGATTGCTCTTCAGGATTTCTTTGATGCTGAGGTAACTGCGGGAAGTGGTAAAAACCTGCAGTCTGTTCCTTCCAATACATGAATTAACTAGGCTTCTTATAGGCTCTACTCTCTTCTTTTTCTCGTGTTGTTTTTCATGTCTTCGTCAATGCTGCGTGGAATAAATTTTCTAGCAAGTTAAATGTTTATCAAATTTTGATGGCTAGTTTTTTCCCCTCTTATTGGAGCCTGCTGTTTATATAGGGAAGCTTTGATGTCTTAGAGGTGTAATATGAATGTCTAATATTTTGATGCATTTGGTGTCATATAGTAGCTGATTGGTATTGGCTCTTTATTCTACGAGACATAACTGTCCGCTTGTATACATATATGCCATTATAAGGTCTCCTACTATCATCAAGACATTGTAAGTATGAACTACCCATTTAGCCTTTTGTTGTATATCTTAAGATTACTCTATTGATCTTGCCCATGCGGTCTTAGATCAATGCCCTGTCCCTTGTGAGGGTGAGTGACGTGGCAAGGAATGACTAAGAGAAAAGTTTTTCTTCATTTTAGGGACTTTTTTCTTACCTCTCTTTCTATGGTAAGACCTTTTGGATCCATATCTTTAATTTTAACAGCTCGAATGCCAAATGTTACTGACTGCTAATGTAGGAACAATATCCCAGTTGGCTGTTGTTTCCAGTTGATAACTATAATAGGCTCAGTGAAACTCTTTTTGGACTGCTCACTGAAATATGCTTATATATTTTCCTCGTGTCCTCTGATTAAGTAGATATTTGCTGGCATGATATGGAGTGCAAATTGAAAATTCTGTTTTAGGAAAGGTTGAACATTCCTTCATAGCATAAAAAAAATACTCTTTGGTAGACTACATACCATTAGGAGAAGAATGTTGAAATAGTAGTGAAGATGTATCCTTATCCTTTTATGTGTCCTTTTTTATTGCAAACGGTCAAGCCAAACCTAACTCAACTAGCAGACTCAAGACTTTGGAGAGACTATGCATGACAATTTGTCAATTTAATTGACTGTTGAAGTTTATAATAGTAAACAGTTGTTGCTATCTAGTGAAACCACATTATCACATTAATAAATTAATATTTATTATCACTTATATGATGACTGGTCATTTGGTTCATCTTGGGAAAGACTAATAACGTTCCGTAGTCCTATTAAATTAAATTATATATTCTTTAGAGATTTATTGCATTTTAGAATCATTTTATGGTTAAGGAACTTGGGTTTTGTAACATAGATATTTGTATAAATTTAGTGGTGGACAAGTTTGACAAACACAGCATTTTGCTTCCTTTTTGGCTTTTTCTTTCATTGCCTGATTCTCATTGAGCATATATTACATCTTTTTCTGGTCAGCATTGCATCATAATACAATATATATATCTCCCCGTTTTAATGGTGAAATCGTGTAACTGGAGTTGTATCTTTTGTAACGTGAATGATTCCAATCAAAATCATGGGAAGTGGAGCGACTTTTAATCATATCCATACTTGTGGCAGAAAAGTTAGAACCAAGTTGATTTGGTAGTACTTTTCAGAAACCTGTTTATAGCCTATAAGCTTGTTTATCAATCTTCTTCATCACTATACCTCTTTTGGAGCTCATGAAGGTTTTTCGGAAAAAAAACTAATCCATCCATGTGCACACTAATTTTCTTGTGCTAACAGAGGATAGAAAATAACTGAGATGGTGGGTTTTGTCAAGTCTTTGATTCTGATAGGGTTGGCAATTAGCATTTTAGTTGTCTATCATGTACATGTAATCCTACATTTTCAACATCAATACCGTTTTCCTCATTGTACATAAGCATCAGCGTCAAAACTGGGACCCTTGTGGACTTGGCTGTATAATTTCATTCATTATACCCTTTATGTCCGCTAATCTGGGTCTTTGGAGTCGCTGAACGAGAAATTTATCTGAACATCAGGACTCTTGGTACTAACTTTAGCTGTTTATATCCAGTTTCTGCTTTAAGTAGCAATCTTAGTGGGAAACTCTATGCTTATAAGACTGACTTATCCATATTGTACAGGCCTTTCATTAACTGTAAACTTATAGCACAACTTGCACCCATTTTTGCTTGGCTTTGATATTTGACTTTTGTTCGCGCAGGATTATCCGGATAATGACCTGGCATCGAGTGTATTGACACGTCATCATTCCTCGCAACAAGTAACAATAGTGAAGTACTGAATGGTAAGTGTTGTTTGGATAGGTGAGTCCATTGATTTATTGGGTTGGTCATTAGGCACTGGATGGGTCAACACATTAATTTGGTGCACAACTTAGGTTTGAGTCATTAATCTGTGACATCATTGGTCAAGGATCAGGAATGTTCCCATCCTACATAGCTTGTCTAATGAATTCTGGTTGGAGCAAACCAATCCATGTACCCTGTCTGAAAGGGTATCAAGACTTGGCAGCCTTTTATTTGCCATTTTCTGTCTGAAAATTTCATTTGGGTCTAAAGTTTGAACTTGAAGACCGACTTCAACATTATTTATTGAGCTTAGCTTGCTACCTAAATTTGATGATTACTAGCATAGAATACAGAACTGAAATGATGGCTTCAAATTGAATGTTTGAACAAAACGAAGTACCGATGCCGTATAGGGCAAGTGCATTGTAATTAATTACATGTACAGAATTGATTGCGATGGTGATTTTTTTTTCTGTAACTATTTCCGCAGATGAGAAAGATAGCTCTTTGACGGGCTTGACTCGGTTCTATTATGGGCCTTCTTAAACCTTTTGATGAGAAAGATAGCTCCTTTTATTGAGCCTGACATAATTATTAGGGTACCTTTAGAAATTTGGGTATACGAGATAAAAACATTTTGGTGAATAAGTCTTTCGTAGTTAAATTAATAACTAGTAGTTGTTTGTTTTAATATTTTATAAATTATTTTATTTATATATTTCTAATAACTTTCATCTCCGTGAGGCGAGATTCCTTTCTTCTTTGAAAATGATAGCACCCTCTCAATTAAGTTTGAACTTACGACCTTGCCTTGCCACTGCAATTGTGAGGCCGAACCGTTGAGGTGTTCCCTTGATAAACGTAAATTTATTTTTTAAAAGAGTTTCGAAAATAAATATATGATAAAATATGTAATAGTATTATTTTTGTATGTAAGTCTCTTATTAAATGATAAAGGGAGTTGGGAGATAGCAAGTTGTACAAATATTTAAACTAGATCAATGAGAAGTGTAGGCATGGTGTTTAAACTAGTTCAATATGAACAAAACTATTGCAAAAAAAGGACTTTGGTGTAATTTGTAAAGCAGCTTGTTTGGGTTCTGAATTTGGTCCACGCGCAAAAGACTCTTTTGGAGGAACATTATATGGAAAATAACAAGAGTAGACACAAGTCGACCTGCTTCCACCACAACACACATGTAACTAATGAACTCCGAATTTAATCGCGGGTCAAATTGGTGGTCATGAGCCTGTGTTAAGTGGTTTCTTTCAAAAAAAACCCAAATTTAATCTAAACAATACTGATCACAAAATATTTTGAAGTTATATAAGATTTTAACAATAATGATCATCAGTAGGAGGCTGGTCTGGGTAGTTGTAGCAGCTGCCCAATAACTAGTCCCCATCACCTTCAGCTCTGGTTTGTTGTCACATTACACGTGGCTTGTCGTCTATGTGCACACGCTAATTTATGGTAGTTGCTACCTGTGGTCCACCTCATTTTATTTGAATATTCAATTTTGGGCTTCCAATTATCATCTATGATTTAAAGTTAATTATGCAGAGAGTTTTTCTTCACTTCTGGTATTGATCAGTTGGAATTAGTTACCCCAAATTCGGCTCCAAGAAAACCGGAGCGGGTACACAATCCCATAATTGAGGGTATTTAACAAGTTAATTATTGTAATTCGAGTTTTCACGTCAAGATCTCAATTACAGGTCCAAATTATTACTTTTTTGAAGAAAAAAGTCCAAGTTGTTAATAGTAAGTATATGACGAATGCAAATGGATATTTTGTTAAATTTATTTAAATGATTTAAACTTAGATGCAATTATGTTAAATGCTTAATTTTACTTTTAAAAGATTTGATTTAACTTTGTTTTCTTACTTGGAGACCCACCTCACTAAATACTGTATTACTAAGTTTGGAACTCTGACTTAAAACTAATGAGGGAACAAGGTTAATCAAGTAGTCAGACTCATGTTAATGATTTAAGCTTGTTTAAGTACAATGAATCGGTACGTTTTATACTTTTCTTTTGTTGAATATACAATTTGTAGTTTTTGTAACTACTTTTGAAATGAAAAGGAAAATGGAATTCTTATTTATTAGAAATGTCCACATTGGAAAATTCTCACACTATAAGCCAAAAGTTACACTAAAAAACACTGCGACTGACCTTAATCACGAACGGATAGAAATTAAACATTTTTCATTTTTTAAGAAATGGTCGGAGCCACGCAACCTCATTAGCAAATGATGTTCAGATGGGTGACGTCAGCAATACGTCATCGTCCTTTTTATTTCTAGCATCTCCTTCGCCTATTTATATCCTCAAATTCTGCCAATAAACCCCAACCCCACTAACACTCTCATCTCATCCTAGGTCTCAAGATTCATCAACTATCATATTCTGTTTTGGCCATGGACATGGATCCTACTCATCAAGACCCAAACGCTGCTCCTAATTCTCCTCCACAGCCACATCCACAAGTTGTGATGAGCCCTTGCGCGGCGTGTAAAATTCTCCGGCGTCGGTGCACAGACAAGTGCGTTTTGGCTCCTTACTTCCCTCCCACCGACCCCGCCAAGTTCACCACTGCCCACCGCGTCTTCGGCGCAAGTAACATCATCAAATTTCTACAGGTATTTTTCATTTTTCTACATTATCGATGGGGCACACTCCAGAGAGAACAGTGGGAATCAAACCAGGGCGCAGTGTGGTAGGAATAAGGGTATTTTTCATAAATTATCAATAAACTCGGTTGGGTGAGTGGTTTAACGAGTGTTTGAAAGAAAAAATAATTTTAGGCTGCTACGTCAGCACGTTTGTCACAATGTTGCGTTAGTGTGCACACCACGTGTCGCGCTTTGGGAGATTCGCATGGGATTACTTGAAATCATTAGTTAGTGAAAAGAATATGAAATAAAAATGGTGTATAACATTATAAAAGAAATGATCAAACTCAACTAATAACTTTAACTTTTAATCGTGAAGCCCGACCCGATAGACACAATTCAAGTTTTACATAATATCAAAGTGGGCCGATTTGGGTCAATACTAGTGGCTCCTCTCCCCAAATATTGTGATCATGTAATTAAGGGAAAAATAAATTAAAGTCTCACGGGTAAAAAACATGAAATAAAGAGTGTGTTTATAAAAGGATGGTCAAACCCTTTTAACAAACATGATATTTTAATTGTGGAGTCCGACATGATATATGCAACTCAGTTCTACTGTTAGTGTGAAAATAAAAATGAAGAATGAATGGTTTTGAGTTTATGATTGGGCGCAGGAGGTATCGGAGAGCGAGAGGGCAGACGCGGTGAGCAGCATGGTGTACGAAGCAGGCGCGAGACTGAGAGACCCGGTCTACGGTTGCGCAGGTGCCATCTGTCAGCTGCAGAAGCAAGTGAGCGAGCTGCAGGCCCAATTAGCCAAGGCCCAGGCCCAGGTCGTCAACATGCAGTGCCAGCAGGAAAATCTCGTGGCCATGATCTACATGGAAATGGGCGGTGGGTCGTCGCCGGATCAAGATCAACCACTGTCTTCTTCAACGTCGTCGTTTGATCATCAGAGTTTCATCAACACTCCTCCTAGTACAAGCAACTGCTTCAGTGTTGATGACAATAACAACAGTCTTCAAGGTCTGTGGGAGCCTCTTTGGACATGATGATCAATTTCTATGATTAGTTAGTGAAACGTTACTTTTCTGATTACCTATAAGCTGCTATCGCACAATGGGAAGGAAAAGTTTTAAGAGTTATAGATTTGACTTTTGTATTTTATACCAATAATAATTGTTAACCCGAGTGTGAGTTGTGTTTGGTTTATATGTTTAATTGGTGAGCTAATTTGAACGAAAGGGGGTGGGGGAGTTAATTTCATAAGTTGGTCATTTTTGTTCAGTTAATGTAACCCTTCGTATTGTGGAGAAAGGAAGGACTTCTTTGCAATTTCATTTATATGTGGGTTTGATGATTAAGTTTTTTTCTTGAGGTAAGCAAGGAAAAATCAGAATTTACTGCACCCAATTTATTGATATCTATATCATCCATCATTAGTTTAGTGTAAAAGACCTAAATTATCCTTAATTAAGTGTTAAGTTAATTTTCAAAGTATATTATTTTCGTTATGTTTCATTTTTTAGGGATGGCAATGGGGCGGGTTCGGGGTGGATTTGACAATCCCATCCCCGTCCCATTAGAAACGAGGCGGGGATTCCTCGTTTTTAACGGGGAGAGGTTTCCCCGTCGGGTTTCGGGGATTCTCCATTTCCCGTTTTCAACCCAAAATAATGTTAAAAATATTTATTTTTTAAATAAAATTTGTATCAAAATATTATTTTAATAAAAAATATACTTAAAAATATTATTATTTCATTAAATATGTATTATAAAATATTATTTTAATAAAAATATATTTAAAGATATTGTTTTTCATTT
>JAYMTP010003916.1:0-15965 GCA_036897365.1 Geranium brycei | reverse complement strand
TGGTTTTCTCGGGTGCTCTTCATATGTAATGATCGGATCTCCCCAACAATGGTATCATAACACCATGTTCGGTAAATTTCACCTGGTAAAGTGGGTTCGGTACTCTCCTACGGATGGTAAGACTTGGGCCGTGATCGGCTCCTCTAATGGTGAAGCCCATATCGGATTAAAATGACTTTTGTTGGATTGAGTTAAGCAAGTAAATATTTGATTTCGGGGAAGCCAGCCCGATGTGATGGTATTCAATGTGGATGACGAGATTGTTAAATCCACATGTGAGTTCAAAATCCCACATTAGAAGAGTTTTTTTATTAGCAAGAAAAACTTTATAAGAAATCGGAAAGTTACAAATGTGAAAAAGCCTTCGAAATACGTGTTATCATGAGTTACGTAAAATAGGTCGTGAGTTTGCACACCATAGAGGAAGAGTGCGCTAACCCCGTCCACGAATCTAGACTTCGTGCCTCGTCTGTCTTCATCAGTGCGTGATAGTGTGGCTGCACAAACCTGAGACCCTCCCTGGGCGTCTTCTCTCTTCTCCCTCTCCTCGAATACCTTGTTGTCCTGGTCACCCAGATGAACAAAAGCCCAATGTCAGTAGCGTGCTCCACGATCTTTGCGCCATACTCTCTAAAACTTTAGAGTTGCATTATGTGAAGAGGTCATGAACAGTCTCCTAGTGGATGAAAGAAACTCCCCACCAATCGTGTATCTACCATATTAGAAGAGTATCGGTATAAGGAGAGATTGTATACACGTTAGACCATAAACCTGATAAGCTAGTATTTTATGTCGAATGTAAGCTCTAATGTATATGTGGGCTTCCTTGGATGTTCCTCCTAAGACCTGAATCTCCCCAACAATTAGAACAAGAATTGTAACCAAAAAATTTAGAATCATGAATAATAGTTTGATTTTGGTTCTAATTTTAAGAAAACCATTCATTTTCATTCGTTTCGGTTCTTACTGATTAAGAACCATGATTAACCAGTTCACTAGGACACGTATCGCCAAAAATATGTTATTTATCTTGTATTATTATTATTTTATTTGTAAAATTTACATTTTGATTGATTTGCAATAATTAAATCATAACATTCATTTTTCTTTAGTCATGTGTTTTATAATTGTAAATTTAAAGTTATTTTGTGCTCAAAGACAGATAATTGCACTTATGAATCAAAAGTACTAATTTCAAAATCAAAAGTAAGTTTGGTAGAATCGGGAACCAAATCAAAGAATTGCAGTCGAAACCAAACTATTTCTTCATGTTAACGATTCTTAATATAGTCTCAATAATTAAGGAACTGAAGGTGTCGATCCGGTCTTATTTCTGACTAGTCCGGTTCTTTTCTCGAACCATACCCACCCCTAATTCTACTCTCCCCTTTTTTTTGTAACATGACAAGTTATAACAACCATTGTTTCTAGAACCTAAGAAAATCACACACACTATCGAGAAAATACATTTTTCCACAGATCCAAATCTTCATCTTCAGGATTTTACGTTGCTAAGTTCAACGTCATTAACATAGTAACGACGGATACGCGACATGTCTTGAATATGCATCACCATGCTAGACCACATTTGTCAACCTAGCTAGCACACAACAATTAGTACACTACACTCGTACAATAATATCATAAAATAATGTCTCAATCAATAACATATAATTTCCCAACTTATTGCTGTATATAATTGATGACAACAAACGGTAAATTAATGTCACATAATTAAACCCAAAACTCGAATTAATCAAGAAATGGGGACCATATATATTAAATAGACAATAGACGGTGGGTGCATGATAGATCAGAGTCAAGCCTTTCTACATCTAAAACCCATCATTTTCCTTATTTATATATGTTGTCGAATATCATGAAAGTTTTTATTATCTGTCTTACTTATAAGTATAATTAATTAATCGTATAATAATGTATTTGTCGGCATAGAAAATAAAAAATTGTTGATGCATATTATTTATTAATATTCCCACATGAATTGTCTGGATTTTAGAATTTATTTGTGGTGCGGAATCATCAAGAATTGCTATATATCTTCCAGCTTAATTATTATTATTGTTATTATATAGGTGATAAATGTGCAATAATATTATTTTAGTTTTGGTTGGTACGGCGTCGAAGGTGGGTGTCCGATTTTCCTTGTTGCTGGGTTTGTGGATTTGGTTGGTAAGATCATGATTGATTCTCGCATCACTATGATGGATTCGAGGTAGGATATATAAGTAATATACATGAATATTAAGAGTAAGAGTGAATTAAGTGAGTAATGGGCATAGGTGGGTCATTTTATTATATTGATATGGATTTTGTAAATGTATTTATTTTTTTAAATTTCAAATTTCTAAAGCTGAGCCACACATATTGGGTCTGGTTCCACACCTAAAAGCTCAACGTTATTAGTTGGGTTTAACTCTTTCCTTTATATATACTCATTTTGATTTTTTTTTGCTCAGCAAAGGTATATTGCATTAGAATAAGTCAGAATGAACTCCTCTCAACACGGGAGAGAGACGGCAAAGCCACAAAACAAATACAAATACAATGAGAACGAGAAATTGATACGTTGAGAATTGGTAGAGTGTGAGAAACATGATCAAACTATTAGAAAATGAGGTGTCTCCGCCAAGGATTATTTCGGCTCGGTCCAAAAAACTGACCAAGAATTCTTGGAAGCTTGATTGGTTGTCTTCCATAGAAACTTTTTGAGACTTTTTTTTGGGATTGCTGTGATTTAATTGAGTTGGAGCGGGAATGGGTTTCGCCCTTTCGTCATCAGCCTCACAAGTAAAGCCCAAGTTTTTACAAAAAAGCCCAAGTTTGATTTCAATTCTTTTCACTTGGAGTTAACTTAATTTCTCCATCTCATACCTATATACGCGTGAAACTTATTTATCTTTTGCACCTGTGTGCACATGAGCATTTACTTCAACAATTCATCGTAATATTTGTCAATATTTTGATACCCATTTAATTTGAATAAACTAGTCCAAAATCAGTTATATTCTAATATATATATTTCAATTTCAATTTTCATCTCAATATAATGTTAAAACAAAAATAAATAGATTGGAATATTTCATTACTGCAAATAAGATACAAAGACTGTTTGTAATGAATGATTAATTTTTTTTATTTAAGATTATATAATTACTATGACGGTAGTCATTGGATTGATATGCAACAATCCAATTTATCATTATTGTTAGTCCGATGTCTCTACTATATAATAACATAGAATTATTAGTTTGACGCTTGCATGTTAAAGACCCATGTGTTAATTTTACGTTTAGAGTGTGGATCATTTTAACTCGAACAATAACTGAGAGAGGCTGATAGTGTATCACATTTGAAATATATAAGTTTGATCATATACAAACATGTGACGGGTAAGCTTTCATTTCCGTCACGATAGATACCCTAATGTGACGAATGTATTACACATTCATCGCAATTGTCGTAACGCTTCCTGCTTTGACTTTTTAACACATATATCTTGACGAGTGTATATATATTTGTTGCATAAACTTTGATTTGTTGATTTTTCAATGCGATATGTGCAATTTTGTATTTTTGACGGTTCTATAACAACTAAACTTTATGCCCCGTAATGACAGTGTTTATGTGACGGAGTCACAACCATGTTAAAAAAATACTTCTTCAGCAATGGAAGCTATTTGCCTCCATAACAACATATCAAATATGGCGTAGTGTTAAATATAATAATACGTTCCTCCACCTATCAACTTAAGGTTTTAGGTGTGTTGGCTGTCATTCATGTCGTTTTATAAACATTTCAATGTGATTTGCACGTAAAAGAGTGTTAGAATACCACATGACAGAGAAGTGAATTAGTTCACCAATTAAAATATAATTGTGTGAGCCTCCATTCATCAAATTAAGATTTTAAATAAGTTGTGTTCTCAACAAGTTGACTTAGTCATAAAATACGATACAAAGAGTTTGTATCTTGATTTCTTTATCTCAAAAGCATACTTTATCCTCAATTTGCTACTCAAATATTTTTCTGTAAAACAATATTGTGTGACTTTACTCAATCAACTCATTTTCAAAAAGTTATTTAACTCTTAATGGGCTCCTCATCTCAATACCTCATTAGTCTTCTGTATAAGTAAAAACTATGATCCGATCAAAACTCAAAAAACGAGCTTGTCTATTAAGGCATAAATTAAAGTTTAAGATCACAAATGGTCATTCAATTGTCACAAGCCTAATTTGAGTGCCATATTTGATTATGGTTTTTGGAAAAACCCAATTTATTAAATGAAACTGAAAAGAGAATTCACTCTAAACGATGACCGTTTGTGCATTGATGATCTCCGTTTATTTTTCTTTCGATTCCTTCAAATATTTATGTGTTAATTGCATTTGTTTGGTTGGTTATTCATCTCTTGTTGGTTTCCTATATGTTTAGAGATCAATTAAAGAGAAAAAAACACATTTTAATGGAAATAAAAAGGTCATGTGTTTGAGAAAAATAATGTCTCCCGATTTTCCTATTTGCAATTTGTGTTCGGTAATATTTTCGGGCTGGTTAAGAGTTTGTTAACAGTACCGTTGTATCTTGAGAAACTACAGTCAAACGGGATGTATACAGTTTTAAAGAAATCAGTCTCAAGCCTCGATAGAAACTACCTGAACAAAGATAAAAAGTTTTTCAACAAAACTCGATACCGTCAACGAATCTGTTTCTTTAAACGGAGTTCTTACTATAGAATCAAGCTTTGACCAAACAATAAAGTCGTAGAAGACGAAATGAAGAATCCAACAAACCAAAAAATCATAATTTATGAAGATTTGTACATCCTGTTATACCCTACGAACAATAGTAGTACAGACTCACCGTCGAAGAATCAGTTTCGTCTGAAACAAAGTCCATGCGATCAGAATCAAGTCTCGACTGAAACTACACACTTGTGGAGGACAAAACAACAAATCCAACTCCACTAAGATCTGAACTTTCAGACATCTGTAACTTCTTTTATACCTACCGGATAATAGGAGTACATATCGTAATATACTGTGAATTGTTCTTAATATTGTTTTTAGTTAATCTGATTTATTGTTTAATGAAGTACTCATTGTCTAATAGTTCATTGTTTCACTTTTCATATCAGGGTTTGATGTAATAATAATATATAACATTATTTGTGTAATTTAATCAAATTATTATGTAATTCGTTCTCTCAATAGAATCACTTTCATCTTCCGATGAATATGCAATCTACATACAATTATGACGAATCGCATAAATATAATACTTATATTTTATCTTTCTTATCGGTGACAACTTTGATTTATTGAGTACAAATTCTCAACATTAAACTCCAACTTACTTTGTGCAATGAGCTTCTGTACATTTTGGAAATTTAACGAAGAAAAATATTATAATATGTATATTTAATCATGAAAAGTCAAACTAATTAAAAACCTTTCACCTTAAAGAATTGATGGAGAAACCCTTTCCAAAAAGACACATAATTTTCTGCAAACTTGGGGAAAAGAAATTAAAATTGAATGCCAATAATAAAAATTTCTTCAATGGCATAGAGACTCAAGTCAAATCACAATTCACAAGTCCAAAGAGAGTAGTAGTGTCATCATGACATGTTTGATGTTTCCATCTCATTAATTAACTGACCAAACACACATAATTAATTAAAACCACAATAAATAACCATTCCCATAATCTCCATTGGTGATAAATGAGAACTTGTAAGAAAAGAAGTTAAGTTATACTACAATAAGTGCATGAACACACTTAGTTGAGTTTATTATAGCTATCAAAATAGTAAATATAAAGATACACTCGTAAGAGAGAAGCTATATACTATTAGAAATAGGATAAAAGTGCAGTAAATGGTGAAGATGAGATAATTAGGGTTTCCAGAACAAAGCAAACCCACATTCAATGCTTCACGCGGTTTTTAGATCTCTCTCTCTCTCTCTCTCTCTCTCTCTCTCTCTCTCTCTCTCTCTCTCTCTCTCTCTCTGACTTCGGTTGTCTAGAGAGTAAATGCAATTGCTGTCATCTTTTGACTCTAATTTTTTTTTTATCTTTCATTTTCATTTTTTGGGGTCAGCCACACAATAATATATAATATAAGGTCTTCTTCATCTTCCTCTATATATCTAAAACCAGGCAACAATAACTATCCACCATATATTCAACCCTTAAAGCTGAGCTTGTCTTCTTGTTCACTCTCTCAAAAAAGTAAATTTTTTCAAGAAACCAACAAGAAGGGTTTAGCCTCAACCTTTTTGTTGATCTTTTGATTGTAGGGTTGTTTTGGAGGAATTTGAAAGGTTTATTTTGGGTTTGATCATGGGTCGACCGCCTTGTTGGGACAAAGCTGGAGTCAAGAAAGGTCCTTGGACTCCTGAGGAAGACATCATCTTGGTCTCTTACATTCAAGAACATGGTGCTTCCAATTGGAGAGCTGTTCCTTCTAATACTGGTATTTAATTTTACTATTTTCTTGTTGATTTGAAAATACCCATTTTGTTAGTTTTTTGTAAAAATATTTTTTTTCATGACTAGGGTTTTGATTTGGGTGTTTTCTTAGATTCAAAATATTTGATGTTTTATAGAAAAAAAAGAAGGAATTAAAAACCCTTTTCTCTTGTTGATTTGAAGATGGCTATTTTTGTTTTTTTTTTTGTAAAATTGAAATGTTTGTAACTAGGGTTTTGATTTGGGTTTTTTCAGGTTTGCTTAGGTGCAGCAAAAGTTGCAGGCTTAGATGGACTAATTACCTGAGGCCTGGAATCAGAAGAGGCAACTTCACTGACCAGGAAGAGAAGATGATTATTCACCTCCAAGCTCTCTTGGGCAACAGGTAATTTATTTACTAATTGTCCCGAATATTAAAACCAGCGACCTCATATATACTTAAAAAATTTTGATCTGTGCGGTCGATTGCAGATATGAAAATTAGAATCAGTAACCCAAATCTTAGTACATAACTTTGCTGATTAAAAAAAAAATACTTACAAAACCTAGCTCTTCTTCTATCTCCTCCTAATTAGATTCAAATTTTTCTTTGATTATTTTTACTAAATTAGATATATTTCTATTATACCCGCAAATTAATAGTATTTGATTAATATGGGAAGTTGAAAAGAAGTAGTAATGAGGGGACAAAAAATTGAATGTGGATGCAGATGGGCAGCCATAGCCTCTTACCTCCCACAGAGGACAGACAATGACATAAAGAACTATTGGAACACCCATCTGAAGAAGAAGCTCAAGAAGCTCCAACCTGGTGGTCATGACCATCAAGATCTTGATGATGACAATGCTCCCAATAACATATCATCATCTTCACACTCCAACAACAACAACAATGTGTCGAGAGGCCAGTGGGAGAGGAGGCTCCAGACCGACATCAACACCGCAAGGCAAGCCCTCTCCGACGCCCTGTCCCCAACAACAACCACCACCACCAACATTAACAACAACAACAACCTCAGTTTCTCCGAACAACAACATCCGAAGCCGCCGGCGCCTTGTAATAACAGCAATCAAGATCTTGCAATAAAGCCGTCTAGTTCTTGCTACGCTTCGAGTGCCGACAACATAGCGAGGTTGCTCAAAGGGTGGATGAAGAACAAGAACAAGAACAAGAACGAGAACAAGAACAATATTATTGGTGAAGCCAAGTCTCAAGTGGCGAGCACTTCGGCTTCGAGCAGCGAGGAGACCAACCATGTCTCCAACAACAACAGCAACAACAATGGTTTTGATCAGTCGACGTTGGAGTCGTCGAACTACTCCGAGGATGTTTTTTCAGGTTCCATGTCTCCGGGGGAGACCAAGCCTGGTGTTGATCAAGGGCTGTCCCTTCTCGAGAAGTGGCTGTTCGATGAAGCTCAAGATGATTATCACAAAGACTTCTTCAATGGGATCATCTCATTGGATGATAACAATCCTCACTTTCTTGATCTTGATTCTAATTGATCATCTTCATTATTTTTGGGGATTTTTAGGGTTGTTTTGAAATTGTTATTTTTGTGTTTTGGTTTAGGGGTTTAAAGATATTAATTATTTACATTAATCTTCATCATGACCTCCAAGTGCTAGAGTTATTGAGTAGAAAATGTACATTATAACTTTATATTATTAATAAAATTTGTGATGTCTAATGCAATCTTAATTTTTGTGTGTATTTGCTTAATGATTTTTATTCTTAGTGTTTCCATTTTTTAAGTTTTGAATTGGAATTTATTATGAGACCCATTTATGATATCTCTGCTATATATAGATAATATCTGCAGCCTTTGCAGGACTATAAAGCAACACAAAGGATGAATAAATGAAAAAGGTTAATAAATTTTGACACAGTAGTTTCTGTTCATAAATTTTGACAAGTCCAGGGTTTTGATTTTTTAATTATTATTTAAAATGTGTTCACAAGTCATTAATGATATAATTAATTTCACCATTACATGTGTAAGCAAAATCAATATGCCATGAAGACTTGTAATTAACAATAATAACATTGGTTAAGGGCCTTGTTAAAAATTCGCTTAGTTTATTTATGTTTGTTTCTTGTACTGTTTATTGCAGTTGGTGTTCGTCTGTTGTTTATCACCTGTTACGTTGATCGCTTTCGTTTGCTATGGATTGACTGAAGCGTTGAGGCCGTGACTTGCATTATGCTATCTTGTGTATGCTCAGTCTATGGGTGCAGAAATTGACCCACCCAGTTTAAATGCACGAATGAAATATTTTTCTTCAAAAAAAAAACAATCAATAACAATTAGGGTTTCTGAACCCTTGGGTAAGGCAAATTATCTTCTTAATTCTAGACAGGTGGCACGAGTTCATTGGATGGTGTGGTGAAGAATAAAGCTTTGACTTTTCTATGTGAGCTTGGGACTTGAGTGGGAGAGGACCCACTAGGTCCAATTGTGGGTAAAATCAATGAGAAATAAATTCCACCAACATATAATATAAACATTTTGTACACAATTTAATGGCCTCTTTGATATTATTTGAGGAATTGATTTGTGATGCATATGAAATAATTAAAATTGATTAACATTAAAGTTGAGCAAAACTCTACATTATACTCTAAGATATTATGGTTGTTAAATAATGAATCAAATAATAAAGTCGTTTTTAAACCTACAAAATTACTCTCACCAAAGTTGTTGAAATATTTATATCACGCTACGGTGTTTTCATATCATACTTTTAGTTTAAACGTTTAAATTTAAATATTTCAAATCTAACAAAACTTATGATAAGCATAAGGTCATGTCTCTAATAGTAATAAACACACCGATGATACTGATATAAAATTATTACAGGTTAATTTTTTTATTAATATACAAAATTATTTATTCAACGACGTTTGTACGTAGAACCGACTGAAAAAAAACCACATGCCCTAAAAAACCATGGGGCATTCACTATATACTGTTCCATGATTCTCTCTATCTCTCTTGAAAATATAAATAAGTTGAATGGAGGCATAGAATGTGAAGGTGCATCGGAAAATTGCAGGGATTGGACATAAATGCACATGCATGTGAATGTGAAGAACAGTTTATTTTTTTGAACAAGTTGGACTTTAATTTGCTCCTTTTTTCTAAAATCTCTCTTGCACTGTAAAGGCATGGTAGAGCCATAAGTCACTCATGATATATATTATACAAAAGTATTTTTTTCCCTTTTGCCTGCCTTATGTATATGTTTGTCTTTAAATTCATAAAATAAAACAAAAAAGTGAAGAAGAACATGTCAAGTCAAGATCGATCCAAACCCACTTCTGCATTAACTTTTCTCATGAGTTTCTACAGTGAATAATATGGGTCTTGTGGCTTGTAACACATTAGGCCATAAAGTTGGATATATGGGAAAGAAGAAAATGGCAGCCATATAGTGTGAAAATGTTCCTATCTGGTTAGTTTAGATTTTGGATTTAATCAGCATGCTCAATGGTCTTTGACGTCTAAAGTAAAAGTGATTAATAGAATATTATTTTAAATGTTAATTTTTTAATATGGGCTTAAAATATTTAAATTTAGGGTCTTTTTTATAATTCGTGAAACCCTATTTTTTAGGTGAGTCTAAAATAATTGTTTCACTTGCCTTGTGGTCGAGCCGGCTCTGGATTTAACTAAGAAGATTCATTTGCTTATGCAACTATTTTTTAGTACACTAAAAGAAAATAATCAAAAAAGATGTTAGGATCATACATTGAGAGATATACGTGTAGAAATGACTGAATTGATCATACCAACTTCATCATATGTGTGTATATTTGTCCGAACTCAACCTACCTAAAAACTTATGTTTATAGGTGGAGGATTCAAAATGGTGAATAGATTAATATATTTTAGATATGGTACTCTACCACACTCTTTCACGTGTAAGTTGGGTTGAAAGACATGTGTAAACAGACGAACAGGATTTCTTACACAGTGTTATGCTCTTGGCTTAAGACCTATAAATCGGAGGGCGTCCACTACTAGATTCTTACACTAAGGGCATCATATATAAGGAACGTTCTCATAAAGGGCACAAGAAACGCTGCCCTAAGACGTTGCCATTAGTTAAGGGCAACGCACATCATATTATCGGTTGGCCTAAGACGATGTTCATAAATGTTGTCACGAGTTAAGGCAGCACATATCAGATTGTCCGTTGTCATTAGATATATGTTGTCACTGTAATGGCAGTGCACATATCATGTACGATGCCCTTGTGACAGTGTGTATTTTAAAAAAAATACGGCTCTGTTTTGGCACCGTCAAGGAAGATCAGCAACGATGAACTTAACAACAATTACAATTTTACAAGCATCAACCCCAACAAATCTATTAGCAAATATATATTGTATTGACGATACAACAAACCAAGCAATCAATTAGAAGTGTTAAATGACTCCCCAATTTACTCCATGATCCTCTCGGTCAACCAAATCTCCTCCGTTCATTGCAAATCAAAGATTTATTTGTTATATTGCTACCCAACTATGAATAAATATGTATAACTTGGTATACACAAATCATCACAGAAATAATTATTATCTTTCCTTACATGATATTAGAGCTGGCCGATTTGGGCTTCTTGCTATGACTCACGTGTAGACAAAGCTACCCGCGAGGAAAAGTGTTGAAGTAGAGGCCCATACGTACATCGTACACTAAAAGGAAAAATAAGTCTCACGTATACATGAAACATTGGAGGAAGGATTTAAGTTAATCTCACATGAAAAAGAAGTGAAATAAATTGAGCGTATATAAAACAAATGGTCAAACTCAACTAACAAAGTTAAACTTTTAGTTGTAAAACCCGACTCAATTTGTACAGCCCAATTTTACCTATCTTTTGTCTCGCTTACCAAATCTGAACCGATGAACAAATATCTCAACATATGTCTTAATTATGGCCTGTCAACTATTAACTTAAAGCCTCGAAGGTGGCTTTCCCCTATTCGTCGACCCTTCACTGTCTCAATAATGGGCTGTGGAGAATTTATATGATATGCTATACACCTACCATACATTTGTTAAGAGGAGAAAAATAATATATATATATATAGTTTTGAATAATGATTTGATATTTAATTTCCAGGAAGTCCAAAGACAAAATCATGTGCCTCTCATGAAGAAATAAGTGCAGCATGTGGACATATTGCAATTGGGACACAGACACAGCACAAGATACACACAACTATAACTAATTCAACTCTGCTTTGAGCTATGTGCCCTTTATTTTCCTCCATTGATGTGCTCTTGTAGATAATACAGACGCCATGTGAGTCCAAAAAGGTTGCTACTTCAAGCCCTTTTTGGTTCACAATACCCAATTATTATGGTTCACAGCAGGGTTGTAAAAATACCCGACTTGTCTAACTAATTTTTAATTAATTTTTGTTTAATTCTATTATCTGGTATTTCTCGATTAATCATTAATGCATCTGGTTTATTTTTCGATTAAGCCTTGACTGATCTCCAAAGATCCCGTCCTTCCGATTAACGCCTAGTGTTTTTTAGAACATTGGCTTATGATTAAATAGTTAAGGAAAATAAATGACATGTTCAAAAGATAAGAATATGTTGTACATTTACTTTTAGCACACTTATTTTAAAACTTTTTAAGATTGCGAAGAATAATTTGAGTTATGAAATGAAGACCAACAACAAATTAAAAAGCTTTCAAACGGACAGTCCAACGATTTATCAATGTCTCTAACAAAAATTTTGGAACATAATTTTATATTAACAAGGATTATATGCATATACAATAAGCATAGATGTTTAAAAACATGGCGAGTAGTATTACCATACCTCGATAATTTAATTATACTGCGGTACTTGTAAGTTATGTTTATATCTGTCGATTTCAGTATAATTAATTGTAGCTCGCATACTGAATCAACTGTAATTTTTTTGTGTGAAAGTTCTATTCTCATGTTAAACACGTCTATAGATAACACATTACTTTTATTCAGTGTTATAAATAACGTAACCTGCTAGTCGGACGGAGATAGACTTATTTTGAGAGAATGTTTAGAATAAGTTTGAGAAACAATAAATTTTAATTGATAATGATTTAATCTTAAATTGAAAATGATTAATCAATAATTAGTCAGACGAGTCTCAACTTTTTTAAGCACTGATTTTATTCATCTGTAGCAGCTACAGAAACGATGGGTAGGAAAATAAACGTGTCTAGACCCAACCCAAAACAGAAGAGGCCCAGTAGGTTTGCTGGTTCTGAGGCCCAATAACAAATGGGCTGGACCATCCAGATACTGATCTGAGGCTTGCTCTCTAAAACCATGGACTAGATTAATTTAGAGTAAATTCCACTTATTACCCCGGTTAATTATACACAAGTTTCACATTGCTCTACCTAACTAAAAAATCTTTCCGGTACCGAGAGCGAACCCATAGGTAGAGAAGGATTAGTATTTCAGCCAACCTTTTGACTGTCCTACAACACGGGCAAGGGTTTATAAAGACCATCCGCGAGGGTGGGATACGACGACGATGAGGATAGAAATCCTCATCATCATCTGAATCGGAATTTTCCTCATCGGAATTTTGTACAAGTTAAATGACAAAAATGTCCTTAATTTCTTTTTCAGTTTTCAAAAATGTGTCATTACATAGTAAAATTGATTTTTCCCCTCTCATTCCCAACTATTTTGATTCGCTACAAAATAAGTCTTCCTTTCTAGTTTCTGTCGCTCTCATTTCTCGTGCTCCTCCGTCGAGATTTCAAATAAAACTAAGAAAAAACCATATTATGCACAAGTACCCCAAAAGGGTAAAAAGGGGAAACCCAACAATACTCGAACCCACGTCTTAGTATCTCATAATCATATCTTTCAATTTATAAACCCTAAATAATTAATGTGTTAAAAATCCTAAACTTGACAATTAAATGAAATGTCAAAACTTCAACATGAATAGAATGTTATTAATGTTTAACCAGACAA
The DNA here is from genome assembly GCA_036897365.1 of Geranium brycei. Lineage (NCBI taxonomy): Eukaryota > Viridiplantae > Streptophyta > Magnoliopsida > Geraniales > Geraniaceae > Geranium > Geranium brycei. The sequence continues at coordinate 2,463 of JAYMTP010003916.1, read as the reverse complement.
TTTCTCCCTGACTTATGGAGAGAGTATTGGAATAAAGTAGTGAAGAATTACAAGTTTAGTGTTGTCTTGTTTCATTATATCATAATCGAGTTCAAATATTGATACAAAACTTGTCGATAAAAAACAAACAAACAAACAAATCCCAAATACCCCAAAATAATTACACTTGCAAACTACAAATTCACTCAAATCAGGGTCATTATAAAAAAACAAATGGATCGTATTAATGGCTCAACATTGATTTCGACACTTAATTATCAAATGCATATCTACTTCAGATTCTACCATTTTTCATTTACTTTAGTCAACAATTCTGTTACTACGAGAATTAAAATTAACAACCTCAAATTTATTACATGAAATCAAATTTTTTCTTAATACAATTTGGCTGTAGGAATTTGACAAGCATACCTTCCCAAAAATTGGACAACAAACTCAAGCCTATTAAGTTATCTATGCAGTGTAAGCAATATAATTAAGTGTGTGAATCAAAATAGGGTGCAACAATTTATGTTTTGTGTCATGAATTTACATGTTCAACATTTTCTTGCCAAGTAATACTTTGCATCGACATTGGAAACGTTTAACTTTAGCTTAATATATTGGGTATGTCATTTCATGACGATTTTCAGTCAAACATGCTCAACATTGATTTCGTCATAAATAAATATGTTTGGTAATCTTCTACTCGGTAAATATAATGTAGTGTAATGAGTCAACCGTCATTACAATGTCTGAACATGCATTGGCATGCTACGTAAATAATTATTTGAATCAAATTTGATTTTTCCACATCGACATCATATGCGTGTCTTATATGCATTGATTTTAGTGCATTAACGTTGACAAACAAAATAATTTCATTAATTAATATTAACATTGTATAATTAAATCGATTTTGAAAAGTCAATAAATTAGCTCGAGATAAAACATATAAATCGAAATATTTAAAAGACTAAACTATATTATAGAATAGATTCAGCCATCATTAATTACACAGAACATATATGATTATGATATGCCTATCCACTACACTATGGACCAAAAATCCAATATGGTGTAATTTGTCACCATCACTATTGAACAAGATCACATGTTTAGCCAATAAGTAGCATCAATCACCACCCATGTTCTCCTAATTTATATTACTTTTGTGTTATTGGTTTTGTTGATTAATGACTTTGTTTGGTTACATCTTTTCCTTTATGTCAACTTCAAAGAGGAAAGAATAAAAAGTATTTAATCATGGAGTTGTTTTTTTATTTTATTTTAAATAACTGATGATATACATTACATTTTCACATAATCCAATGGGGAAAGCCAAAACCATTGGATTGGTCATTTTTAATTATAAGCATTGGACATTATAGAATGGGTAGGGTTGTGTTTGTAGTCTTGTTGAGTAGCAAAAAGGCCCTATCCCCCTTTAACTTCCACAAAACACAATAATCTATTTGATAACATCAAACTTCTAATCCAAGCCTTTACTAACTCCCACTAGGATTGGTCATATGACTATTAATGTCTTTGGGAAGAACAATTTGACTATATTTTATAGAAATAATTGACTTTGATTCGCTCATTTCACACGTTAAAACAATTAATGTGAATACTATCACTATATAAATATACGGATCTTGATTTTATCATTTTAATAATATGATATTTTCGAAATGATTTTACAAAACTTTGATAGAATTTAGATTTTTTTGGGAAAACTAATTAAAGCATTTCGAGAATATATCTGAGTAGAGCTCGTACTGACAACATGCATAAATTTCAAAAATCACAATTTTTTGCTTAACTGAATGTTAAATATGGAGAATAACTCGACATCGCGTGACACATTCTCCCACCAAACTTTTGTATATTTATGTTTGACGGGTCATACATATATGTTTTTTTTCAATTACATTTTTTTATAGTTCTTATAAAATATGAAAAGTAAATTCATTTAAAAATTTACATCGACAAAGGAATTTAAGATTACGAGATCCACGTGGTATCAATGCACTCTACGTAGCCTCATGCAATGCAGAAGAATTAGTACAATTACGCCGTCGCAGTTTAGAACACGCAAAAATTAAATGCATATCATTCCCGTTCGCTTCCCACACACACAAACATATATATAAATATTGCACGATCGTATATATCTTACCGGATAAACAATATTCTTGTATTGTTTTCATTATACATGTATAGTAAGAATAACAAAAATCCAACCATCAAATAAAGGTACAATAAAGAAATACAATTAGGTCAATTATATATTATTGGGGTTTCATATATATATATACCACCTATAAATACTCAATATATATAGCTAGGGTTAGGTATATTACAACACTACACAAATACAAATCTCTCTCTCTCTCTCCCTCATGCCACAATCTTGTTCCGGTGGTGTCGGGTCCACGGAGGACTCCATCACCACCTTCCCATCAACGGTCATGAGGGGGC
>JAYMTP010003915.1:0-15965 GCA_036897365.1 Geranium brycei | reverse complement strand
GTCGGGTGTCGGGTTAGTCGAGTCGGGTGGCGGATCGATCCGTCGGGTGAGTCGGGTTACCGGGTAAAATGGACAGCCCTAGCGGGGAGTGGAGAATAGTGCGTACTCGCTCACATGAAACTGGTGATTTCTTGGTTCTAGAGAAGTAGGGAGGGTAAAACAGTAAATTAGGAATCCAGGGTAATTAATTTCCTCATTTTTGGATAATAATCTTGTTACCATTTACAATTGACTCATTGTAGATATTACAAATTACCTAAACATTAAGCCCTAATTCAATTCATAACTATTCTAACTCAATTTATAACTATTATAATTCAATAAGACAATATATTATACCGTAAACAAAAGACTTTGTAACGATAAGATGAGACTTTATACAAGACGTTGCATACACTAATAAGACATGACCTTGTACCGAGAACACACAACCTGACAATGACATTACACCAATAAGACAAGACAAACCCTTATACCGAGAATACAAAATTTTATACCAAGACCTTAAACCAAGAGCACAATACCTTATAAAAAAAAACTCCAAGTCTCCTCATTTTCTTAGCCACATTCCATAACCATGATGGTTAATGCCACATCATGCTTTGCCTTTGCATCATCGCGCTTGGATGCATCGTCGCGTTTAGGTTAGCAGCTCGAGAAAATTGTATACCATGTTGTGCTTGCGCACAAGTTGCCAAAATGGCATCCGCGGATACAAAATTGAGTTGGATTTGTCTGGACGATACAACACGCTCTCGTCACCCTCTCCTACTTCATGGCCGTCTCGGGCATCATTTACTACATCATCAACGAGCCCCCCTACATTAGCTCCACCCAGAACCACACCACTGCCGTTGTCCAGATCGTCAGTACCATTATGATTTTGCTTCTCAAGAGAAGTCTCGGGTGTTTCATATATGCAACTGGTTTCAATTTTTATATACGAGTTAATTTTGATTATACCATATACCTAAAAATAATATACAACCAAACAAAAAGTTTCAGCAGCAGTACCAAGGTGGAACCTTAAAATGAGATCTAAGCAAAAACTCTTGTACCTATATTTCCATGTTAACCCAGAATTCTCCAACAACATAGCTTCAACTGGTTAATGTGTACACACAAGTTTGATCTTAACAACATACATCGAAACAACAGTAACTGTACAAATTATTCCAAGAGCCGTTCTTTGTTAAGTTCTCAAGCATAAAGCGAGGAAGCAGACGGCCTCGGGTAAGAAACAGTTCTTTTGGTACTACTAGTAACCTCTGCACTTCGTCTCCGAAGCTTAGTCTCATTGATGGATTTACTGCTGCGTATTTCCTTGGAACATTGGAGCTGTTCTAATTCTGTAACCACCTCTTCCATTTTTGGTCTTAACTTGGCTTCTGTACACAGGCATCGCGATGCCAGGCTGGCCACCCTATGGGCCGTTTCCATGGAGTACTGTCCTTCGAGACGACTGTCCAGAACGCGGAAGATTTTCCGTTTGTTTCCAAGGTACGGTCTTGCCCATTCCACCAGATTTTGCTCTCCTGAAGGCCGGTTTTTGTCTACTGCTCTGCGGCCAGACAGCATCTCTAGGAGAACGACTCCAAAACTATATACATCGCTCCTCACACTTAGATGGCCTAAGACGGGTAAAAATTGTACGGTTAACAAACAACGGTCATATATGTCATCAAATACATGAATGAAATTATATTGTGATATAAATGGTCGATGCAAGTTTGACTAAGCACGTGAGTGGACGATTTTGACAAGCACCTGTAGCTAGATATTCTGGAGCTGCATATCCGTATGTACCCATAACTCTGGTAGACACATGACTCTTGTCGCCTGTCGGCCCATCTTTAGCCAACCCAAAATCAGAGAGCTTCGCATTATAGTTCTATCAATCCAAGAAAAATAAAAACTGACATAAGTATCACATAAAACCTTAAATATAAGAGTATAGATATGCATTACCATCACATACCGAGTCAAGCAATATATTTGAAGTCTTGAAGTCCCGATATATTACTTTTGTTTCTGCACTGTGCAGAAAGGCAAGACCCTTTGCTGCCCCGAGAGCAACCTTCAAGCGCAGGTTCCATGAAAGAGGCTGAAAGTAAGAACCTCCTGATAAAGAAAATAATTTCCTTGTGTGTTAATCACAAACTCAAAAGTAAGTTGAGTAGATTCAATAAGATCAGGATTGAAACAGGGGATATAAGGAACTCACTCCTGAACAAATGATTCTCCAGGCTACCTCGAGGCATGAATTCATAAACAAGAAGTCGGTGCTCATCTTCCAAGCAGTACCCAAGTAGCTTCACAAGATGAGGATGATAAAGCTGCCCCAAATAATTCACTTCGGCCTAAAGGTTCAAAGAAACCGAAAGCAAATTAGGAAAATATAGTTTTAAAAGCTTTCAATAAATCAATGAAGGTGTATCCATCCTATAGGAGGGATCATGAACATAGAAAATATAACATGTTCTCTTAGACGAGGTTAGTGTTAGTTTGATGATATCAGCAAATAACCGTGGAGATGACTCACCAACCATTCCCTGTGACCTTGGAAGCTTTCTGCATTAAGCCTTTTGACAGCAATAACCATCCCGGTCCCAGGCTTGGCAGCGGTAAATGAGTTTTCATCAATCCACCCCTTGTACACTGAGCCAAAACCACCTTCTCCCAACACGGTATCAGGACGGAAGTTCCTGGTGGACAATTTGAGCTCGGCATGACTAAAGCTCTTCATATTGGGGGACTGCAAGATTTCATCCTCGCTTCGAGGATTCGGTGGCACTGAAGCCGACGAGATCTTGCTATATGTGCTACTGTCATTCCCATTTGTGTCGACAGGTTTTGAACTTACACCTGCATAGATGCATGCATTACTCTCCATAAATCAACCATTTCTGTCACATCAAATAGGAAATGGAAAAATGCCAAATTATTTTAAATTTCCCCCCAGCCCAAATACATTTATTATCCTCCATAAATCAATGATTGTTGTCATGTTAAATATGAAATGGAAAAAATAAAGCTTGATCAATGATGTTTGGGCTGAGCAGTAAGGAACTTTGGTTCCTCCTAAACAATGTCTCTGTTTGAGTCCCTCGTAAAAAGAATAAACGTTAGGGATCGCTTCGCTCTCAAAGTGGATCCCTCTGCTGGACTCGGGTTAAACACGGGATCATAGGGGGACAAATCTAACACTTCTCCTCCCAATTAAAATATGAAGCGATGATAAAATTGAGAAAATGGTGAAATTATACCATTTTTGATAAATAAATTCCCAAATTGAAATAATAATTTTGAGTTAAATAGGATGCATGTCTCATCTCAATTGTGATCTAGGGTCTTTATTTGAGAGGGGCACTACCACTAGGCTGATTCTGATCCCTTTTTGGTAAATTGGGAAGTAAAACAACTCAATAATTGAGGAGCCAAATATTGATGAAATTAGAAAAAACCAATCCAGAAAGCAATAGGCAACTTGGCAAACAAAATCAACTCATTAATACCACATGATCTGGACCCTTAATCCAAAATTTCCTCAATAATACCAGAATCTACACTTACAATCAATCTAATATTATATTTCATATGAAGACTGTACTGACACAGTGACATAGATAATAATCACTAATTGGATCATCAGACAAGACAATAATCAAAGACCAAACAAAAGCTAAAACACCACAGTACCTGTGTTCAATGGGCTTTCAGCTTTTATTCTGGCGCTCAAGCAAATTCCCATTGAAACCAATCCCACAATTGAAAAAGAAACCAGATTGCTTGACTGGAAATTTAACAGCAAACACGATTCAGATCTGGGTCATTACAAACAAGAATAAGGAAAACGTGTTCATGTTCATGCAACAAAATTTCAAAACAGAACCTCCAGGAACTGAGAACATGAAAGCAGACAAGACAAAACAACATAAACCCAGAAAAGAGAAAATGAAAGAAAATCGAAAACCCACCTAGATTCCTGGGAGACAAACGCAGGAGGGCAACAAAATCGAGATGGGTTTTCGAAAAACCGCTTTTCTATGCCCTGAGAAGCCGAAGCAGGAGGTGTATAGAGAGAAAAGAAAACAACTTTCCAAAACAGTAGACAAAGAAATTGGCCAGAAACGAAGCAAAACTGATTGGTAGTAAATAAAGCGATTCTCTTTTAGAAAAGGGTCGCGAGAGGAAGAAGAAGGGAAGGTTAGGAGAAGAACTTTAATGGCGGGATGGTCCCTCGCAGGTGCAGTGCAGTGAAGCTCACCATTTTTATACAATCTTTCTTTTTCTAGTCTCTAGTGTTGAGAGACTTGGTCAGAGACAATCGATGAGCCTATAAAATAAAAAATTGCATTTAGAGGCCAACCATTCTCAGCCGTTGGATCTCAATTTTGTTGATGGCTTGGCTAAAACTAAAAGCCAGCTCTGGTGTTCTCATTCAGAACAAATAAAGAAGATTCAAAATTGGTTGTATATACCAAAATTGAGTCAGCTGGGCTGCAATAAAGACTTGTGAGTGTGGTCATGAATCAAACAAGTTGAGTTTTTTATTTCATTTTTTTCTCTCTTTCGTTGTCTTTAAACATTTTTGTTTGCACTCAATACTCTTCGTTGTGACGCAGACACAGTTCTTGCAATGGCCCATAGCCTTTTCTTGTATTTGTTTTTTCTTCCCAGAAATCTTTCAATTTTCGTACAAGACAATAAGTTGTCAATATGCATTAAAACTAGAAGAAGAAAAATAAAAACCGACATGGATTATTCTGTCTATGTACGGGTGCTATGAGTTATATTAGTCACATATGTTACTATTGTACTAAATCTTGATTCCATGAATTTTGTGTATTTTCCAATTGTCCTAAAAAATATACCCCCTCATCAGATATATTATTCATGTTTTTTATATTATTTATTTATAAATGCATTTACATATGCACGAAACTAAGATCTTCATAATATGTGTGTACATGTATACCAAATCCAAATCATCAAGGACTTGAACAAATCTAGAAATGTAACGGTCTCGATCAACCAAACATAATTTGCCATTAAATAACCCACAAAAATTGACTTACTATAGAGGGATGCATTACATTAAGAATTAAGAGTGTTTACGGTTTCGTTTCCAAAATCAGCGCTCTAAAATCGAACCAAACCAACCAGCCTCGGTTCTAAAGAATTCATAAACGATACCGAACCAGACATTCAATCAATTCTGAACTATCACTTTCAATTTGATTTCTCAGTTAAACCGACAACTATTAATTAAAATAAAAATTTTGAACTGAAAATGTGAAATGAGAAAAAATTTATTCTCATCAAAAATAATTATAACTAATAAATAATAATAATAACAACAATAATAATAGGTCAAAATTTTGGCTCTATTAAAATTTAAAAGGTTTTTCAATATTCTCAACTAAATAAGTGAGTACACATTACTTTTGATGAAGTTCAAATAAGTTAGTTCCATTTATAGAGGAGTTGAAAAATGAAAATTTGATGTTTGAATGATGTGGGACTTTGTCATCAAAAGGAAAGAGGAAGAGAAATCGGCATGGCAACATTGGCATGTGCATAGGTTGCTTGTCTTCTATTATGGGTTCGAGCCCTACCTCATGCAAGTTATTTTGAGTGCAAAAATAGTGATGGTTTGGTTGGTTGGTTGATTTGATTTGCCGGTCCGTTCATAACTAATGGAATGATGTCATGTCATTATGTATATCGGTTCGGTTTTCACGGTTAACTGATGATTTTCAATATTCTGAACCGCTAACCGAACTGAAGAACTTTTGATTTTTAGGAAAAATTGAACCGTAATCAACCGATTGCCTCCAATTTGACCGGTTCAATGACCGGAACCAAGGGTTTGGGTCGGTTTAATCTACACATCCCTATTAAAAACTAAAAGATATGTAAAAATTGTGAGAATCAATTTGGACAATCCAAAGGAAAAAGTGTACCATGACAAGGGAGTGGTGATAACATAAATAACACTGGATCTTAAATTATTGGGCACTTGGTAATGCTTTGAGAATTAATGGTAAGAGTTGAAAAAATAAAACCGAACCACCTTAACGAGGACAAAGAAACCCCACGACACGAATCTTAAAATGGTTGGAAAACTGGTCATTTATGTTGACGTTTTAGGTTTACCAAAGTCAAGTAGGGGCCCACCAAGCAAGTGGCCGATTAGCCGAGCCCAAAGAAGGTGAAGGTGGCTTGTAATAATTCATTAATTTTGTAAAGTATCTAACCGGCTCATGGATGGCTTCCAGAAAGTAACACACTCTTTCTTATCATTAACTCAACATAAACTCAAAATTTAGAGTAATGGGGAAGGTTGTTGGTTAATAAAGAGGGCGTCGTTTTTGGTGATGATGATGATGATGAAATTAAATGGGTTGACAAATCTGTGGACTTGACTTGCAAGTACAAACGAATTGAATTGAATAGCTGCGTCTGCATGCGTGTATATTCCAATTCCGTCCATCCTAATCCTACTAAATATAAATATATGTCTATTCAATTTCACTAGCTGGTCCTTGGGATACGTATGAGTGCTTCAATTCATAACCCAAGCTACCTATTATTTTACTATGTTTGCCCACAAACGTGTCATTTCTTCTTCTTTTCTATACTAACTTAGATGAATGGACAATTAAAGATTGATTGGCCGTCACTAATTAATTGGCTTATAAGTATATGCTTAAGAGTAATTAGATTATCTGGTTATGTGGAAAATGGCATACCGTCGTAGACCAAAAACAAATTTAAGCATTGCATACGAACCTAATGAAAATCAAGGACGACAAAAATTTATGAATTTGACATAAACCTAGTAATCTTGATTTGACATGATGGAAGAGAAATAATATTAAATTTGTCCCGAACTCGTTTATGTTGTCATCTTATAAAGAGACAAAATATCTTAAATTTGACAAAGAGATTTAACAGGGTGAAAATACCTCAAACATGATAGAGATACAATATCACTAATTAAACAAAATGGATATGAGATCGTTAAATGCGTTCAGAACTCGTCATATTGTCATGCTCCATGGATATGGGTTTCCATCCAAATTTGACTTTCACCCAATATACAAAACTATGAAAAGGAGACACCCAATTTCTCATTATTATCAAAGATGACCCAAATCAAATGGAAGTTGTCCCTAAAGTTGCTCTGTAAGTGATAATTACTCACATAAGATCAATGCTTATATCCAGAGGCTGATGATCAAAGTTCAAATTATTGTGCCATATCAAAACCTTACATGCAAGAAAAACCTGCAAGTGAGTTAAAAATCCTGGCAACGAAAATTTGTCTCCTTAGTACACAAAGTTCATGACATTATTTTGCTGCATCTTACTTTGTCCGGACACAATTTAAGTGAACTTCCACCAATGATTTGGTGAGAGAAACTATACCCAATCACACAAGAAAGGAAGTCAATAATGCAGACAAAATATACTTAATCAAAGATGAGTTTGGGAAAGAGCATGGCAAAATCTAGTAATAACATGGTACCCATGCATTAAAAAGGTAAGGCATGGCTGGTCAATTCCTTTCATATCACCAATAAAGTTGTCCCTATACTTTGCATGTACCTCCTTGTCACATTCTAGCAGATTGCTGTCAACTTCACAATTTATCCACACAATTAAATGAACACAAGACACACCACATGACATGGTTGGCCTAGGAGATTATATCTCAAATTGGTCCATACTCATAAATCTCTAATTATGAGTAACCAAATCACACAACAATGAATGAACAGCTGTATTTGAGTTCATTTAATCAGAAAACAAAAATGCTTACAGATCCTGCCTTATTGATTGTACTTGATAGTGTGGCAGTAACAAAAAATAAGACTCACTCCTGAACTTCAAGTGCTCTTTTCAGTGGCCGACTTGATAATGGCAATGAACTCGGGCTGATGATAAAAATAAGCGAGTTAGAATGATGACCTGATGAGTTAAGTAGGAGAAACATACAGATGGTAGTAGTGATGGAACAACATTGGAATATAATCACCTTGAGGGAAGCTCCACCAACCAAAAACCCATCAACATCTGGCTGCCCTGCCAATTCGTTGCAGTTGGCTCCATTAACGGAACCTGTATTGAGTACATTAAGTGACGAATTTAGGACAACAATGGAAGAACCACAGACCGTCTTTATATTCAGAACTACTGACTCATTTTCAACAATCACATTATAAACATCAAGGCTATTGCATGTGCAACTATAAGATTATGGTACTGTTGACAGTTGATACAGATTTATTAGCTCAAGTCTTGAAAGAAAGCAAGGCACTTAGAGCAGAAGTATTGCAACAAGAAAAAACAAAAGACACTGATTGGGCGATCAACAATAAGATGTACACTCGAATATAATAGGGAAGGGAAGGTAACAAATCATCCAAGTTATCAAGTATAGGTACAGTAAGAAATGTCCAGAGAAAGATTATTACCTCCATACATAATTCTGGTCGAAGCAGCAACTTCAGCACTAACATTCCCATGAAGCCATTTCCTTAATTCAAAATGAACCTGTCATGTATACAATCAATTTGTTAGCAGAAGACACCCAACACAAACCTGAAAAACTCTATAATTGGGATGCAGCCACTAATATCCTTCTTATTTGTGACTAACCATTTATCTGGGGAAAGTCAATGCATAAATCCACTAATTCTTAATTTTTGCAAAAGAAGTCAATAAGACACTTACATTAGGACGGAGAGAAAGTCTAAGAAAAGTTGACATGGTTTCATAGCCTACCCCATGTTGATACCAGAAGATAGTAATGAACATTGCAGATGGCTGCTTTAACATGCTAATGGTTGAACCAATACATTGGAAAACAAACTAAGGTGCAGATTTACCTCTTGAGCCTGAGCAGGGCTTGCAACCTTTCCTGTGCCAATGGCCCAAACTGGCTCATAAGCCAAAACAACATTAGTCCAGTCAGTCACCTTATCTGCATTAGAATAATAAAGGAGTTACCCTCTGATGCTACATGTATACATAATCATCCATTAATGCAAAATGTTATCTTACTGCGTAAGTCCATCACCATGTCATATGCTGACAAAAATATATTGACATGTAAATGTGCCATACATGTCCTGAACTTACTTTTGTCAACTTGGTCTTGTGCTTCACTAGACATAGCTAAAATAGGAAGAAGAAGAAATATAGCTAAGGGTTACGCTATATTATGGAGCACCTGCAATTGCTTTCGTTTGTGCAGCAACCACGTCCACAGTGGATCCTGATTCCCGCTGCTCTAGAGTCTCACCAACACAAGCCATCACTTTCAAACCTAGTGAAAGTGCATATGCAACTTTATCTCCAACAAACTACATAATACACAGAATGATGTAAAAATACAATCGACAACTAATAGGAATAAATAAGGTTATGATTGCTGTTTATTAAGCAAATTGCACATACTAAATCTACATAAATTACCTCATTTGATTCGTTCAAAATAAGTCTTCTCTCAGAGTGACCAATAATGACCCAAGGAACGCCCAAATTCACAAGCATCTCAGCACTTTATAACAAAGAGAACACATTTAGAACAATTACCGGAATACAATTTCCTAGCACATGGGCAACAAAAACATTGCCAATAAAAAGTAGTAACATTTTGTTTGATATAATAAACTTTGTAGACTACAAGACCATGATCGCTGACAAATGTATTTAAGTGACTGCTGTGAGAGACAAAATCTATAAGCACATACCTAACTTCCCCAGTGAAGGCACCGCCTTTGCGAACCCAACAGTTCTGTGCCGCAACATGGAAATCAGGTCGCAACAAGCTCTTAACCAAAGAAAGAAACACAAATGGTGGGCTCACGACAACCTCTGGGAGAAACAGAGTGCACCATATGAGTCTTAGATAAGTTGAATTACAACACCAATCAGAATGAAAGAACAGTTAGATCAAGAATCACTACTGAATATGCCATATTGTTTTTTTTGGAATAGACTTCAGAGCCAGTTAGAGAGCTAATTATCACAAAGTTATGTAAAATTTGCAAGATAACAAGAAAATGGCTAACATGTGCAAACAGACATGACTAGGAATTTATACACAGAGAACTTCAGAAAAAGCCTAATATCGATGACTCACCCACAACATCTTCTGAAGGGACTTCACCTTCATTTAGCATGGTGACAATCTTCTTCACCTCCTCAGTTGTTCCATTCTGCAAAAGTAAAATCCAATCTTCACTAATTTAATGATTTAGTTCTAAGCAACTGACCTAAACGTTCAAACATTTCAATACCGAGATACTTTCAAGTTCATTAAAAATTACAGACAAAAACAAGCACCCAGTGTAGTGAAACAGAATTTATTTACTAATTCTAATTGAATCCACACTAAGATTCACAAATTTCTGGCTGCCAATTCCAGTATCTGAGACCTTGACCAAACACCCAGCGATCACAAAGTGAGAGCATCAAAATCAAACATGCATAATCATATAGAACGAGATCAGATCTAACAGAAAAGATCAAAATCGAAACAGGCTTCACCAATTCAACAGCCAAAACTCACTCTACATTTAACAAGATCAGAGATCGATCGGCTTCATTGATAGTTCAACTTGAAAGTTGAGAATCATAAGCAAAATTAATTGAAGAAAATAGCAGGGACGGATCGAAAATAATTCTTACGCATTTCCAGTTCCCGCCGACGATGAATTTTCTGCCCATATTTAGCTGTGCTGTTCTTCAACAAAATAGAATATAATGTCCGAAATTCACAAAGCAACCTTCGCTCAGAGTCACACAGTAGAGCAAGAGCTGTGCGATTTATATAGCAAAGGTACGGAACCATGCGATTGGTGCTGTATTGACTATAATACCCCTCAATTTTATATTCTCGCGTGCGATTGTGGCGACTGTTCTTGTTTTTGTTTAGATTCTTTTACAAACCATTGGTCGATTACTATGTGATTTATTGATTTTTTTTCGTGAAATCCATATCGAATATCTGTCGTTTTGATAATCTACGTGGCATTTTAGACAGTTTTATTTTTGCTTTTTTAACTATGTGAAAAAAAAGAAGTTAAATGCAGTTGGATGACCCAAAACACAAGTGTAATTAAGTAAAAATAACATTTAGTTTTTTTTATCAGCAAATGAAAAAGTTTATTGATAAATGCGCTTAATTTCAGATGAGGGAAAAAGAGCAAGAGAGATAGAGACAAACATGAGAGAAAAGAAAGAAAAACGAATCAATACAATAGAAAACCTTGTAATGATTTGAAGTGAGATTGGTCAGATTATCTGTCCCGATAGCTTCAAAAGACTGGATTATTTCAGTGTCAGTCACAAGACTTGTGAAGCCCAGAGACTTACAAGGTGTGTGTCCATACTTGAATGACATTGTTCTGAGAATTACGTTGAGTCGGAAATCTATACACGTTATGTGAGCACGACTGAGAGGAGACGGGTCTGCAGTTGACTGTTTGATGCGGAGATCACCCGGGAGCCCCGGAGGGGACTCCACTAGACAACGAGGAGAGTTGGGATCCTTTTAGCATGACGACTACATTGGTATACCAACGGAACAGGGTTCCAGCGTGTACACTTTTTTTCGCTACCAATGGTTTAATCAAATCGTCGGAGGCAACAGCCTCGTAACACTTGGCTGATGATACTTTTTTCCTAATATAAGTGAACTCTTTGAAGAGCAAATGATCCATGCATGTTATGTACACCTCTTCATTCACGGACCAAAAATGAGAATATCAGAGAACATGTTTATGCGGGACATATTGAAATAACTCATTAAAACTAATTTCGGAATCACAAGCCAATTAGCTGAAGAGTGATTCTCAGTTCTGTAACACAAAGCTACTTTAAAAGGAAGTTAACAGAACTGACCTCATAACATGTAAATGAAAAAAGATCCGTCTATGTATAACCTACCTCGTGAAATAAAAGTAAAAGAACCAAATGTGGAATCCAGTTGAAGTCTAGACACGAGAAGAAGGGCCAGATAAGCACAACAATTCCACCAAACCAAAATCTCCGCTGGCTATGGTTAGTGAGGAACGATCCGAGTTGATGATACAGTTGGATGGACTGAAAATGCCTTCAGGACACAATGTGCCTAGCATTCTTGACTGTGAGGGATGTGAACGTCGCAACCCATTCTTGCTTAGTGGATTCAGGAACCTTTGCTTCGCCAGCAAAGGGAGTCCAAGTTCCCTCCACGGAATCTGCAAGAACCCACTTGATCTTCTCTGGGACATTGTGAAAATCAAAGTTCACTGCAGGTTTCTTCGCCTTTGTGCTGGACTTCTTTTGTTTTTTGCTCGCAGGGCTCGCTGAAGGCTGAAACATATTTTGATTGCATTTTAAGTGAAAAGAGTTGCAACTTCACAAACTTAGTATATAAAATCCAACCTTTTAAATTAAAATTCAGTATATATGCTCACCCTTCCATCTGCTTCGGAGTTCTCTGGCATCTTTTTTTTAGATCGTACGCTTCCTGTTTCTAGATAGGACATCACTTCTTTCTTCGACCGGAACCGACGGTCTAAGTCTGGACCAACGTAATACTGCATGAAAAACAGATAACTTAGGTGGGTCTGAAAGCCTATAGAAAATGTAATCTTCATTGTAGCATGGTATTTCTAAAATGGTAAAATGTTGATATATAATCTCGACAATTGATCACAGCACTTCAATCTCTCTTAAGTCTAAGGCATTTTGTACAGCAATGGTAGAGTCACTTTTCCTCTTCTTTCTGCACCAAAATAGTCATCTTATTCTCAGGATGCAACTAGCTCATAAGTTCAAATTAAGATATCGAGTCAAAACTCTAACACAAACACTCACTTATATAACTATTAAAAAAGTCCAAGCGTCAACTTAAATTACAAGCAAATGAGCTAGGAATCAACCATGATGAACTACTATTACGGCCAACTTCCCTTGTGCTGAATTTTCACTAAGCAATTACAGTAACTCCTAACACTGGATGGAAAACTGCTCCAGCAAAAACTTGCAGGGAAAGATGACAGTATACTAATGTTTGCGTGTCCAACTGATCAAACACTTGTACTTGGGTTTTGTAGTCCTGGATTCAAGTACTGTTGTGGTACCCTATTATCTCACATTTATTCTCTTCCCCTTTCACAACCTTTGTCGGGCCTCTCTCCCAACCTCTGTTGAGCCTCTCTTAAGGTGAGAGTCAAGTGGCAAAAGCAAAGCTCCCTTCTATGTAATAAGGTAGGGCCTTGAGCTCAATACTTGATACATCAATCTTAAGGCTTTGTAAGGATCAAAAGTTTTGGTGCTGCCTTACCTCTGCATACTAAGGTCTCGAGCACAAACCTTGGTACACAACATTGCCAGTCGTAAAAAAAATCTCTTTACACCGGATGACACTAGATGGAACAGTATGCCAATGTTCCTTTGGTTTTTCATTTTACTCCCTCTGTCCCTCCATTTCAAAATAAGAGTCCAATTTCTTTACAAAATTGTTTCAAAACGAATAACACTTTCTTTTCAATAAGTTAGTTATTCATGAAGTGCCACTAATAACTCAAATACGAGTTAATTCCCTTTAGTTCGTCAACGCATATAGAGGTGTATGGAAGAAAGTCCATCACTAAATTACGTATCTATAATTCTTACAAAAAGGAAAATGGACACTTACAGATGAAGAGGGAGTCTAACACTTTTCAAGGTACACCGGTTTATTGTAATGGTGGCCAATTTAGAATAACAAGTTCTGATACATGAACACTTTCAGGTTGCACGAAAACATAATTAAAGTCAAAGTAAAAATTATTCAAACTATCTCAAAGCAATAATCATCTTTTGTGTCCAAATGGCCAAGAAGATCACATTCAAGACTTGGTCATAAGTGGGTTGACACTTTGAACTAACCTTCAACCCATATCACAATGAAGCAAAATGCACAAAGTACATAGGTGGGACCTAAGAACTAAAAAGCAAGAAATGTCATGGTAGCAGTCACCTAAGATACACAAAGTGATAGATAGTCCACTAGCTTCAATTCAAGGAAAAAAAATTGCCTCCTTGCCTGGCTACTACCAAATGTTCCACAGACACTCTCTTTTAACATATTTAACCATCCACTAATTTAAATCCTCACGCACAAGAGACAAAATACTTAGTATCGATGTACCCAAATCTACTATACTTCACCAACTTGAGTATCTTGGAAATTATTACTGCTCTATATATAAGCACCCTGTAGATGGAGACCTACTGGTTACAGATTAAAATGCAGAGAACCATTTGCTCTTACAAGGATCCACCTAAACTGCAGACCCTACCTAGACCTCTTAATTTGGGGAAGACTTAGTGCCCATCTATTAGACGCATTTTCCCTTCTTCCCAGCAGCTACATAGGAAGGTCAATAAAGTTCCAAGAAACCCGTCCTTCAAAGATGTTTGAATCTGTACAATATAATGTGAAAAGACCTATTAGTTCTACATGAAACCCATAAAACCATCATATGTGGAATGACACTTGGCTCTCTATCCTTATATGATGCCCTTTATTTATTTTTTGAAGAATTTAATCATAGATAATCTCTTAACCATCCGTCAAATAAGTGGAAGATTCATTAATCTGTGAAACGTTACCCTGCGTGATATGTTTCTAATGTCAATAGAAAAAATATCTTAGTATATATGCAGACAATGCACTCCTCAGACTCAAATTCTATCCAACTAAATACTCTGATCCTTATTTCTTTGTTTTTTGTTCTTTATAAGAGGTGAGTAACCTAACCCCAAACCTCCTATAAGAATGCAGATGGCACTAAAGCCAGTAACCTAACAACAAATATTTGGCTCCGTGGTAGATCACTTACCAATTCCCTATTAATAACAACTCCACGGAAACTCTAAACAATACGGTTTCAATTTTATTCACATATAACTGAAGAAAGCTTATAGTAGGGAACTAAGAATCCAAACCCATTATTCGTCAGCGTTAAAGCATAGTTAAATGAGAAGTTCTATATATGTGCACATACATATATTCCTAAAAAAATCTTAATTGTAATCCATAATGCAATTTGATAAGAACCTACCTAGTAAATAATTAAATTGGATCATTTTCAGCAGCAGAAAACCAGAAAAACAAAGCTAAACCAAATCCTAAACAGCAACATTCAATCTTCATTGGAAAAAACAAAGAAGACCAGTAATAACAATAACCTTATCAACCGATCCAGCAGTGGCACCAGACGTACGAACCCTGTCCTCGACGTACCATCCCGGCGGCAACCAATCGGGCCTCTCCGACGAGACCGTGGCGGCCGCCGGAGCTCTCTTCCTCTGTGGCCGTGGCTCCGCCGGAGACGACTCCGTGATCTCCGGCGTCGGAAAGTGGCTCGAATTCTCGAAAGCCGCCGGAGCCTGTGCAGCTCCCTCATCGGCGACTGGGCGATCCTGCGACGGATCGGCACGTGCAGCTTCGGTATTTGGAGCTTTTGTGGGTTTTAGGGTTTCGCCATTGGCGACGGTGGAGGCGTCGATGAAGGATCCGGGTTGAAGGAGCGGGTCGGAGGATCGATTCCCGGAGAGGTCAGGTAGGGGTGAAACCCGGCTAGGAGAATCGGTGAGGGACATGACTACGGGTCGTTTAAATTGTTTGTCAGTCCTGAAACTTTACGAGATTTGACTCGTTGACTCTCAAAACCGGTTTTATACAAGGAAAATAACTGTGCATCAGATAAAGAATTGGGGAAATATATATGACTGTTAGATTTTTGCCGTCCAACCAAAAACAGAACGCCATTGTTTTTCTTTGTTACTAACCAAAATTATTTCTAAGGAAAATCTCATATATTTATTCCTGTAGTAGAAAATGGTGTTGAATGTGGGTTAAGATGCCAATAATATTAATTATTTGAGCCAAGACATTAAGTGAATAAAGAAGT
>JAYMTP010003914.1:0-15968 GCA_036897365.1 Geranium brycei | reverse complement strand
CATAACGAGGAAAATTCGGTATTAAATGTGGGTAAAGAGGTGTCGATCTAGGCACCGAACGGACCCACATCACTTTCCATCTACATTGGCAAGAAATAAACCCTTAGCTTTGGCCGAGTTTGATTTCGAGAGAGGAAATGTGTGCATAAATGAAGCTCCCGAAGGTTGGAGTCACCTTCCAGATGTTTATGGATCAAACACCTTCATGCAACATAAGACTTCAAACACTAGCCCTTGAGCATCTGATTCAATTAAAAGAAATTGCTTGCGAAATCCAAGTTCATTAGCATTTCAAGGGGGCACATCAATCACAATGAAATAGGAAGAGAAGAGAGAAGAGGGTAGATACAGGGGCGGAACCAAAAAGTTTTGGAACGGGATAAAACTTTTTATTAGAAAAAATATACCTGAAATTTTGGTATGACAAATTTTGTGGTTTAAACGTTGTATTGATGATCACAAATTCATAATATCAAATGGGGATCCATAAATTTATCGTCAATGAGCAAATACACATTTAAACCATTGGGCCTTGGCATGGTTTGGGATGTTAAGTTGATTATTGATGACTCTATTTACGTTTGTTTCATGTATGAGAAATAAATGGATGGAAAAGAAATGACAAAAATAGAAGAAGGCGCAAATGGTTATGGCTGTCCTTGAAAGCAGAGGCAACGCGCCCGTCGTCGACTTAAAACAAACAAACAGAGAGAGAGAGAGAGAGATCGATCTTAAACGCCCCGTTAGAGGATTGGCGGTTGATAAGGTGTTGAACCAGAACGGGGTGTTTAAGCCATGGACGGTGTTATGAGCAAGCTCCGGAATCTGGACGCCTACCCCAAAGTGAACGAGGATTTCTACAGCAGGACTCTCTCCGGCGGCCTCATCACCCTCGCCTCCTCCGTCGCCATGTTCCTCCTCTTCTTCTCCGAGCTACGTGTGTTCTCTAACCTTCTTCTCCCACCATCTCATCTTCATATGTAATGTTGTTGCCAATGACCTAAATCTCCTTTTCCGATCTCGTCAATTTCTTTCAGAATTGTATATAACTGATGTCACTGAATCCAAGCTCGTCGTCGATACTTCTAGAGGAGAAACACTACAGATCAATGTAATCTCACTTGCAATCTACTGCTTTGCTATTCTATTTTCACAATTTCTTTTCTCCTTTGTTCAACATTTTGGAATACCCAAATCCACCTTTATTCAAGGGGAAATTGCAAAAACTCTTCTTATATTGTTAAACTTTTGCAAATAGTTTCCAAACACTAATTTTTTGCACAGCTAGTATAAGTCCGTTTGAAAGAGATGGAAAAAATTCAAAATTCCAAAATTACCCCTGAAACTATCTTATTTTATTAAATTATTTATTATTTTTTCCAGTACTACTTGCATTATGTATGATATAAAACTAGTTTTTCTCCGATTTCACCATGATTTCTCAACATCCTTATTTTTCAACTCGTCGGGTTTTCGTTGGTCGAGAGTTTTAGAACCAAAAGTGCAATACTATAAGGAGAGTTTTTGCAACAAAAAAGGGTATACGGGACTCTCTGCAAAAGTGCAATAGGATACAGAGAGATTTTGCAAAAGTGGTGAAGGTTGTTAATTTCGAATTTTGAATATATTTTGAAATTTCTGTCTCTTTCAATAGATTTATACTAACAATGCAAAAGTTATAGGGTAAACGAGAGTTTTTGCAACAACAAAAAACTAGCATAGGGAGACAATCTGCAAAATTGTAACAATATAAGAGGTTTTGCAATTTTCCCTTAATTCAATGGTAGAATCGGGCTTGTTATGATTCTCTTATATACCTTATTCATTTTATGGTATTTTGGCTTCTCCTCCTTTAAAACTAATTATTCAGCATTCTTTTCCTACAGTTTGATGTCACTTTTCCTGCGATGGCATGCTCGATGCTCAGCCTAGATGCCATGGACATCAGTGGAGAGCAGCACCTTGATGTAGTACGTACCATAAGACTCCAATATTGTCTCTTTGTTGCCATGCTTATTTTGCCTGTTCATATTTTTCGGTGTGTAGACAGCACTTCGTAGCTTGTTTTGATGTTTGAATGACATTTTCTTTTGATGAACTCGCAGAAACATGACATAATTAAGAAGAGGATAGATGAGCATGGCAATGAAATAGAATCAAGGCCAGAGGTGATTAATTCTGGCAAGGTTAGTACTGTTCTACTTTACATATCTCAATTAAATCCTTTTTAGTACTTGGGCTGAAAATAGTTGCATCTTAAGGAATGAGAAATTGACTGATGGTGGTATGTACAATGATTTTGGAAGTTTTTTTTTAAATAGTAAAGTCAGATTTAAACCTTGAACAAAAATTGAGAGGGTGTAAAAGACATGTTCTGGCATTTTTTTTTTGTTATGTATAAAATATATTTTAAAATTAATTGACCTAACATACCATGCTCTATACTTTCCGAAAATGATGAATCACGTGTACAAATCGTGTCCCTTGTCCGAATTGATCCATCATAGGGTCATCATACCACCAAAATAAGGTAGAAAGAAAAAGAATGAGATTCTTGAGTAATTACACTTGTACTGAAGGTAGCTCTGCTTTCACTTGAAGTTGATTTATTTTGTAAATAATTGATAATTATTGCTAGCATATGGGTTACGGAGGATAATTTGTTTACCGTATTCAACACAGATTGATGAGCCATTACAGAAACATGGTGGCAGGCTTGGGCACAACGAGACGTACTGCGGTTCTTGTTACGGTGCACAAGCGGTATGGTTGCTTTGTCTGTGATATTTAGGGTAATGCCATAATAACATGATGCAAATCGTATAAAAATGGGTTAATTGACTTGTTATGGTGCTGTCAGTTTTTATTGTTCATTTATATTGTGAAGAACACATGTTTACAGTGCAAGCAACCTTATTCTTCAGTCCTCTGTTAGAATCATAGTTAGATGTTCAATATGCTACTCGAGTGTTAATTACAGCTCTGGAGTGTGACTGTCATTGTTGTGGGACTGAATTTTTGCAGATAGAATTTACAGATGGTACATGCTACATAAAGCTTATCTAAATCTGGTTTACTAATAATTGGGGTATTGAGTTGAAGCAGTATGTTGTAAATCACAAAGCATCATTTCTTGTTTTTCATATAGTATCTTTGTTTCATTGTTCGGATCTAGTTGTTTTATGCTGTCTATCAAGATGACATTCCTAAAATGCTCCCAGAATTTCCCATTGTTGGTAATAATTTTTGCACCAAGTATGTTCCTATCAACTCGTCGAAGAAGTATATGATGTTTCTTCCAAGAAGATCCTGTTAAGTCTATTATTTTTTATTGCAGACTGATGGTGATTGTTGTAATAACTGTGAGGCAGTTCGTGAGGCATATCGAAAGAAAGGCTGGGGATTAGTCAATCCGGATGCGATAGATCAGGTCATTTCTTGTTCTTTCATGTATTTCATGCAATTGCAGGTTTTCAAAACTTGAAATTTTAGAACATCAGACTATCTTGAACCTATATGGATACTGTTAGTGTATTTTGAGGATTTACTTCAGGTAAGGTCCATAAAGTTACCAAGATCTTTAATGGATAATTATGGTTCTTTTTCCTAATATCTATACTGAAAATTTTGTAGTTGTTCCTACCTGATTTCTTCTGATACTTTGCTACTGTGGTCATCTTGAACAATTTTACACAGGACTGGTGAAGATTAAAATATTTTCAGTTTACATTTAGATGTAAGAAATTAGGACAAGTAGACATGGCTTTACGTCCACAAGTAATCCCGTAATTAGGACAAGTAGACATAGATGTTCCTACCTTTTCTCCTGCACTTGTCTAACAGTGATGATCTTGATTGTATCGTTTTGTTTGTGTATTCTTGTAATACAATATTGCATATCATATCCAGTGCAAAAGGGAAGGTTTTCTACAAAGGATTAAAGATGAAGAAGGTGAAGGATGTAATATATATGGATTCTTGGAAGTCAATAAGGTTGCTGGAAATTTCCATTTTGCCCCTGGGAAAAGCTTTCATCAATCAGGTGTCCATGTGCATGATCTTCTGACATTCCAAACAGATTCTTTTAATGTAAGTCATCCAGCATACTTTGGTTTGCATTTAAGTTCTTTGATGAGTAAATAGTGTCTACAGAAGATGGAATTTTGAACTCTTATCTGATTTATCAATTACTATTTTTCTTTCCCCATTTATCATGCTCTATTACAGCATCTGTGTGAATAAATATGATATGTACTACAGATAAGTCACAAGATCAACAAATTATCTTTTGGAGACTATTTCCCTGGTGTTGTGAACCCTCTTGACAGGTGATTTCATTTTCCTTTTTCTATTCCATTGAAATGCTAAAACTATCTACTGATGATTTTAGTTTTTGTTGATGAACACTATGGGGTTTTTATATTCATGTCCTAATTTTGGTTTTACATTTTTCAGCGTACAGTGGACGCAAGAAACTCCAAGTGGGATGTACCAGTACTTTATCAAGGTTAGTCCCGTCAATTATTGTCCTTATGAAGACGTTTCCATCTCATGCTTTTTCAAGACCTATCACAATTTTTGGTTCATGCATGTTGAGTTACAGAAAAGACTCGAAAAAACTAATTCTTAGTTTCTTACCATGCACATGCCTGACACAATTTATCTTTTATGTCCTTTTTTCTTAAATGTAACTGCTTAGGTTTGTTGAAGCCCTTTGCTTATTGTTTTGAAATGCCATATTTCTTTTTCATTTGAGTGGATTGAAGGACATACCACATGCTACATCTCATATTTTTACCAAATCAAGACATACCTTTCCATATATTTAATGTCTATTTTGATATTCATGTTCATGAAAATAATATGTAAATATACACAGTTCTCAGATGCTTCCTGATGGATTTTTAGAGCACTAAGCTTTGACTTTTTGAGTGATCAAGTTAGCTGCTACATCAACCAATATCCGTCAGCACGTATGAACACATTTCCCCGAGCTCTATATAGTTCGCATTCACTTCACATCTGCCAATGACCCTTGTAGCTCTCTACTCTCCATTTTAGACAAATTTTAGTGAAAATAATACTTCACTGGTTCTATATGCTTTGCTGAAGAGTGAACTATTGTGGGAATGTCAATTTTAGCTTGTTACCTTAATGGTGATGCTTCAGCTGTCACTCACCATTTTAGTTTTGATGATTTTTTTCTTCTTTTCATCTCATTATTTGATGTAAGGGTGGCAGAACTGTACACAAAGCAGCAGAATTATTACTAAGTGGTTTTAGTTTAGAAGTTTGAACACTCATTCATAAGTAGTTGGCCACTCACATCAAGCTCATTGCTTTGCCAAACCCAAGCTCAAGTCCAAGAAAGCCCTCAATAAGGAAACTGAATCATCTCAATCTTGGTTGAAATTTTGGACCGAGACTGAATAGGATCGTCACTATCTCCATCATCAAGATCTAAGGGATTTATTCTCGGTCCGAGTCCTTTCTTTTATTTTCAATTTCAATCACATTATCAATGTAATTTGGTAATTCTATCACCCGATGTAATTCTAGCTCTTGTTCTCCACTTGGGATCATTTGCTAGTTATCCTCAATAAATCATCAATCTTTTCGCTGAGCAAAAAAAAAGTTCTTTTTTCCCTTTGGGTACTATAGCTTTGCATTGAAAAGGATTAGAGTCCAATGGATTAGTAAAACACGTAACGTAATGCTGAGATATCAGAATACAGTTAAGAGGTTGGTGTTGATGACAGAAATTGATATGTTGTGCAGGTTGTACCTACTGTCTACACCGATGTGAAAGGGAAGAAAATTCAGTCGAATCAGGTGCCACCATTTAGCTGTGTCAATGTCTGGTTTTCTTACTGTTTTAATTGCATGTTGTTGAACGAACTGGATGATGTTTTGCAGTTCTCTGTAACTGAACATTTCAAGACTGTAGATGGCAGGCTTCAGTCCCTTCCTGGAGTTTTTTTCTTCTATGACCTGTCGCCAATCAAGGTGGGGGTTTCTTGAAAATCCGTCGGCAAAGTAAATATAATAGATGTATCTGTGTACACGTATAATTTGCCTCAGCATCTCTTAATGTTTGTCACTTAAATTGCATCTGATGTGCATGTTTTTAGGTGACTTTCACAGAGGAACATGTCTCATTCTTACATTTCCTAACGAACGTGTGTGCTATAGTTGGAGGTAATGCCTCTAGATATGTTCGTGGTATTCAGAACTCAATTGATCCTGCTAGTATATTATTTCGACTCAGTTTTAATTTCAACAGCTTGAGCCTTGCACTCAGCTCTGTAATGATGGTTCAAAATAACTCACCTTCTGCAAATCATTTCCACAGCCATATGATTGATAGTTGTTGTTGTTGTGTACAGGTATTTTCACTGTTTCTGGGATATTAGATTCTTTTGTATACCACAGTGGAAAGGCAATAAAGAAAAAGATGGAAATCGGGAAGTTTAGTTGAGAATTGAAGGTGCCAATCCTATGCTCCTCATCGAGCGAGCTGGTTGGCGTATACTAATGATTTACTGAAGAGAGATCACCTCAAGAAGAGATTATTGGGGATGGAGTCTTTCAGCTGTCGGGTGGGTGTACACCTAACCTAGCATTACATTTTAGTTTGATCAATATTGTCCTGCATATATATAAATATAGTCTTACGGGTTTAAATATGTATCTGTTGAAAGCATAACAATTAGTTATTTGTCTGTAATGTGAATATTTGGAAGTAATAGAGAAATTTCGGAATCCTTTTCCTCACAAATGCATTCTGCTAATTTCCACCAACTGTCGATTTTTCCTCTTGTGATAATAAGTGTTTTGTATACTGAATGAGAAAAGAATATGCCTTCTTGGCTAATGATTTAGATTGTGTAGATCGACTCTCTCAGGGTCAATACTCGTGTTGATCCCGTCATGGGTCTTTACAGATCAGATCAAAGTTTCAATTTTTAAGGGCTCACGGACTCTGCCAAGTTGCATTAACAGAATGATGATCAAATCTCTGTAATCCATCTGAGTTTTCCACCTCCCTTACAAATCAGATCAAAGTCTTGATTAATGGGGACAAATAAGGGTTTTAATTGTAGCTTTTACAAATATTTGTGAGAAGATGTGAATTTTAGGTCTTTGCTGAGACTGAGAGAAAATAGTTGTTCTTGATTTAGTTTAAAATCTTGTTGCCTGTGATCTCATACCCAGTGCTATACACGGCCTTAATCATTGTAACTAAACTATCTTTGGGAAGTATGTTGCTTCAATAAAATCATGTTTAGAAGTTGTCTTATTTAAAGTAAAAGGTTAGGTATTCCAATTCACGTGAAGAGTAGAAATTTGTAAAATTGAAATATTATGAACAAAATTGGGCATCCATGCCTTTGTGGCTTTGTCCCTTGAGTAAAAGCTCAAGCACAAACAGTGCCAATTTTGGTTTGGACCATACTAGCTGGCCAGTGGTCACTGTCCTTTCTTAATAAGTCCTACTGCAAATGAGACAAAATTATTCTTATTGTGAACATGAAGTAAAATACACTTACAAAGACATAAATCAGAAATAGTTTGTTTCAAGACGTAGAAAGTATTGGGATGCTTCAATTCCACAATGACAAACTAGTAATTTTGGTGGAAGGAGGAGAGCAGTCAATTTATGGGATAATGACACTTTGTTACATCTAACTATAGCGAAATGATATTTTCATACTCTAACTACTTTTCTCTCTTTCTTAGTACCTTGACAATTTTTTTGTGACAACATATGCTAAAATGACTAAAATACCCCTGGTTTAAGAAATTAGAATATAATTGGTCCAATTTGATTTATCAAACCAGATTTGAAATTGTTCAAATTTAATTTTAGATTTGGGGGCATAATTGTAATTGCATATTAAATATAAATCAAATTGAACCAGAGATAAACAAAATTAAACCAATTCAATTTATATGGTTTCTTAAACCAAGGATAATTTAGATATTTTAGGCATTTTATAGGTAAGTTGTCACAAAAAAATTATCCGGTACTAAAAAATAGACTAAAGTAGTTAGGGTATGAAGATGTCATTTCACTATAATTAACGGTAACAAAGTGTCATTATCCCTCAATTTAAGAGCAGACTTTCACTGGTTGTTGGTCCTATACAATAATACAAAGCTTCAACACTATCTTCTTCTTTCTTTAAATTCTTCTTCTTCTTCCCTTCAATACCATCATCACCATGGTAGGCCTCATAACCCTGCTCTGCATCACTTGTCTTCTCATCAATGTCGAGTCGGCTCACCCTCCATTTGCCTGTGACTCCTCCAACCCATCAACCAGGCTCTACCCTTTCTGCAGAAGCAGCCTGCCCATCTCCCAGAGGGCCAAGGACCTCGTCTCTCGTCTCACACTCGACGAGAAGGTCTCTCAACTGGTCAACTCTGCCCCCGCCATCCCCCGCCTCGCCATCCCCTCCTACGAGTGGTGGTCAGAGGCCTTACACGGCGTTGCTTTCATCCAAAGCGTTGCCCAAGGCATCCACTTCAATGGCACCATCAGAGCCGCCACTAGCTTCCCTCAAGTCATCCTCACCGCTTCATCTTTCGATTCCCGTCTCTGGTATAGCATCGGTCAAGTAAGTATAAATCACACTTATACATAAAGATCCATGAACTATTATAGACTGATCTTTTATGTTAATGTTAATGTGATGTTCTTTGACTATGTTAATTAGGCAGCTGGGAGTGAAGCAAGAGCGATATACAATGCTGGGCAAGCAACAGGCATGACGTTTTGGGCACCAAACATAAACATATTCAGAGATCCGAGGTGGGGGAGAGGGCAAGAGACGGCCGGTGAAGACCCATTGGTCACCGGAAAGTATGCAGTTTCGTTTGTGAGGGGACTGCAAGGAGACTCTTACGAGGGAGGCAAGCTAGGTAACAACCATCTACAAGCTTCAGCTTGCTGTAAGCATTTCACTGCCTATGATTTGGATCACTGGAAGAACATTGATCGGTTTGTCTTCAATGCTCGCGTAAGTTGGTTTCAATTCATACTACTCTACCATCATATCAATTCTTTGTTTCCTGTTTTTTCAATTTCTAGTGTGTTGGGAATGGTGTTTTTCTAAGATTCTTTATTCATGTCCATGTGCATTATTATGGGTTCTATAACTTATTTAATTTCTGGAGATAAGTGTGGTCAGAAAATTATTACAAAATTCGTACCTTTCCTTTTTTGTTTTCTGCTTTCTATCCAAATTGCATTCTGTGAATCTGTCCAAGAATCCCCTTGTTAGCAGACAACCTATAATGCTATCTTTCTCCATCTGTTCCGAAATCCCCTTGTTAGTGTTAGTCACTGTTAGAGAAAATGAACGCTTATTTTGAAACTGTGTAAGTGCGTTTTCTTTGTTAGACTATTAAAAATTGAACCTGTGTAATATCTTAAGTATGGTCAATGTCTTAAATGTACCAATAGGAGAGGCATTTTGTAGGGTACTTGAAAACAATGATTATATTTGTGTGGGTTCAGGTGACAGCACAAGATTTAGCAGATACATACCAGCCTCCATTCCAGAGTTGCATTCAACAAGGGAAAGCCAGTGGGATCATGTGTGCTTACAATCGCGTTAATGGAGTTCCAAACTGCGCAGACTATAATCTCCTGTCCGAAACAGCCAGAGGGAAATGGGGTTTCAATGGGTACTGATAATATATACATAAACATAATTGTTAACTGTGAATAGAATTAAGAAGTAACTTGCAAGCATTCTGACAAATCATGTAATGGTGACAAAATTTCAGATACATCACCTCAGATTGTGATGCAGTTTCCATCATCCACGATGAGCAGGGATACGTGAAAACACCCGAAGACGCGGTAGCAGATGTCCTCAAAGCTGGTATGATCCTGTTTTATTTTTGTCATTTCAATAGACCTGCACTTGCTGATATCAAACCAACTAATGTTACAGGCATGGATGTAAATTGTGGCAACTACTTGAAGAACTATACCAAATCAGCAGTGAAGAAGAAGAAACTGCAAGAAACTGAAATAGACAGAGCTCTCCACAATCTCTTCTCTATCAGGATGAGATTGGGAATGTTCAATGGAGACCCAACAAAGCAGCCTTACGGAAACTTTGGTCCGAACCAGGTATGCTCCAAGGAGCATCAGGATTTGGCACTTGATGCTGCTAGAGATGGCATTGTCCTCTTGAAGAACTCTGCCAAGCTTCTCCCACTTCCAAAATCAAGAACCATGTCCCTTGCCGTGATAGGCCCTAATGCAAATGTCCCTAAAACACTCCTCGGAAACTATGCAGGACCTCCTTGCAAAACTATCACACCATTGCAAGGACTGCAGAGTTATGTTAAAAAGATTCAGTATCATTCTGGTTGTGGCAATGTTGGGTGCTCTTCGGCTTCCATCGGCCAGGCAGTGGAAATAGCGAAAAGGGCAGATCATGTGGTGTTGGTTATGGGATTGGATCAAACTCAGGAGAGGGAAGACAATGATCGCCTGGACTTGGTGCTTCCCGGCAAACAGAAGGAACTCATCACCAGTATCGCACGAGCTGCAAAAAAGCCTGTCATTCTGGTACTTCTTTGTGGAGGTCCGGTTGATATATCTTTCGCCAAGTACGACAAGAACATTGGGAGCATCCTGTGGGCTGGTTATCCAGGTGAAGCTGGAGGCACTGCACTAGCGGAAATCATCTTTGGAGACCACAACCCAGGTGAGAATAAGCATACAAAACACAAGAACAAGTAGCTGGGTAATTAATTATATAACGATCTAACTTATCATCGAATGCATGTTGCTAATGCAGGAGGAAGATTGCCAGTTACTTGGTATCCACAAAATTTTGTGAACATACCAATGACTGACATGAGAATGCGGCCAGAACCATCGTCAGGGTATCCTGGGAGAACCTACAGGTTCTACAGAGGTAAAAAAGTCTTCGAGTTTGGTTATGGCCTCAGCTACTCAAACTATTCCTACAAGTTCAGTTCTGTTACCCAAAACAAGCTCTACCTGAGCCAGTCATCAGTGGCAACTCATGTGATTAGCACAGGTTCCATACATTTTATGAAAGTTTCAGAGATGAGTAGTGAGTTTTGTGAGAAGAGCAAGTTCAGTGTTTCTGTTGGAGTAAAAAATCAGGGGGAGATGCAAGGAAAACATCCTGTATTGCTCTTTGTGAGGCAAGGGAAGCCTGGAAATGGAAGTTCAGTTAAACAGCTTGTAGCATTTCAGAGTTTGAAATTAAATGCAGGTGAAAGGGCTGAAGTTGAATTTGTGTTGAATCCTTGTGAACACCTCAGCCGAGCCAATCAAGATGGCATAATGGTGATGGAAGAAGGATTAAATTTCTTGATGGTAGGAGAAGAAGAATACCCAGTTACCATCATACTTTGATGTTGGGAATTAATCTTCTAGCATGTCGGCTCTTTATTGTTTATGAACCACATGCAATGCGTGGGCTAGGACTATTGTTACTCTACTCGAATTTTAACTGGAATGCAAATCAAATAATTGAAGCTATAATCTGTCCTGTAGTATGGTTGAGCATGCTAAACACCATTCTCTATTTACTGATAGATCCACTTCACCTAACAAAATACTTCTTCAGCTCACTGTTGATCAATAAATCTTGACATATTTTTGCTCGCAAGAAGCGTAAATAATTGCATCCTTCCTATTGAGGACTATCTCCATTATGAAAAAGAACTACCCTCTTAACGTATGGTTGTTTGTTCATTCCGGGCTGTGTACAAGTTAATCTTCTACATCTAGCAAATGAAGCCAAAACGCACACTAAGCAGGCTGTAAAGTGAAAATGGGTCAGCATTCAAGATTGCGACCCATACAAAGTGCATGACATAGAAGGTTGGAAAAATATATTTATCATTCTGGGTAGATTGAAAAATACAAAAATCCATTAACAACCACTACCAACTATCATTTTGGATGGATTGAGAAATATTTCAATTCAAGGCCACAACAAATCAGTGTTACATTCAATAAAACATGAACAAGATCTCAATCCAATAATTCAGCTTGTTCTTTTAACTAGGGCCTCAACAATCAACCTAGCCCCCACTACCAAAATTATTTGCTTCAAAATAAAATTATAATTTTTTGCTAAGACCCATTAGGTAAAAATAAAATCTTATTTGGTACATGATTCTCTAAAATATTTCTACAATCAATAATAAAGGACATTTGAATGGGCATCTGACAAAACTCAGAGATAGCAATATTCTCTTCCTGATCATGATATTGAAACCAGAGAAATGGGTGCACAAAAAGTAGAAACACAAATGCATTACCTTACAGAATCTGGACAATCTCAAGTATGTATTGCCAAAATCGAGCCATTACAGGTTTTAGTCGACTATCACAAGAAAATCGTACCTGTAAAACGTTGACCAAAGCAATCAAAAGGTTGATAAATTACTTGCAAGTTTAAAATACGCCTGATATGTTTTTATATGAATATATATTGAAATAAAATACATTTTTACCATTATTTTTAGTTTTAAAATAAGTATTCATCCTTGTAATAAAAGTTCATAAATAAAAACTTTATTCATATAGCTATTTATTTGTCGACAATAGATCTAAAGGATGATGAGATGTTAATTGAAATTTACGATATGTCATATTTTGAAAATAATCTAAAATTGTTTCGTTGTCAATGTTAATAAATAATAGCATAATCTAATTATAAATTTTCTTAGAAAATGCACAAATTTACAATAATAAGTAAATAAAAAAATTGGTTAAAAATGATAATAAATAATTAAAAATAATTGAACTAACAAAATAATTAGTAAAAACAAACAGTATAAATTAAATGAACAATCGTAAGTTAAATAACAATAAACAAAAAAATGAGAGTGAAAGATATTATAATGAAGTGTGTTTACGAGACTTAAACAGCATTAGAAAATCCCCGCACTATTATAAAAAACAATTGTGAATGACAAGACTTAAACTCATGACATCAAAGATGAGAAAAATGAAAGCGGCCAAGAGATGTGAGGACATCTAATTTAAACCCGCTTGGCATGTCTAGTCAGGCCCGGCCTGAGCATAAAGCAATCAAAGCTTTTGCTTTATGCCCAACAAAAAATAGGCTCATTTGTATGTGAAAAAAGGCCCAAAATTAATCAAACTTCAATTAGCTCATAAGTCTGAACCTAACTTTCTTTTGTTATTTGTGCGCCTTCCACGCCTCAACCATTCTCTCTCCTCGGCCATTCTCAATTTTATTGGTTTTCTAAAAACTTGAAGATTAATCGTTGGAGGAGACGTCTCAATCTCTTGATCCAAACATGGTAAATTGAAGTAGTAAATAGTTTTGCATCATTGATACTGATCTATAAATTCAACAATCTGGATTAGAGAAACTCATCAATCCGGATCCGTTCATCTCTTTTTTGATAAAATCTATTTTTTAAATTCAACCTGTGACTATGAATCGAATATGTGAATATTGTGAATAAAGTCTATTCAGTTTTGAGGTAAATTCTATGTACTCGTTGTCTCTCTATGTCATATTATAATTAGATTTGATAATTAGGTTTAAGTTTGATTCATGATTGTTTATTATTTTTTTGGTCAGTGATTTGTTTTAGCTCGGTTTTACATTCCAATAGTCAAAAGTCTTGAATCCTATGTACTAAAAATGGGTTTTGAGAGTTATTGGTTTAATCGTTTGTTGGTTAAATGTTCTGTTTACTTTACTGTATCATTTAGTTTATGGTTTTGGGTTGTGTAGTTTGTTACTATTTGTTATATCTTGTTGTCTGTTTAGTTTGCTTAGTTGATTTCTAATTTTTGGATATTTTTTTTGTATGAATAAGTTTTTTCCATCAATTTTTACTATCATGATGATTATGGACACAAACAAAAGTAAATTTTGTGATTTGCTAATTTGTTCTCACTTTCTAATTACACCTAAACCAAGTGAGTTAATTCCTCTTGCTCTTGTATTGATAGAATACTTAAATTTAGCTAATTCAAATTTTGGATGAGAATAAGCAACAATAAAAAGTTGGAACTTGCAAGCTTTACCCTTTGAAGATCAATTAATACTTAAAAGTGTAGTATCAACTTAATTTAGTTATAAAGTACTATGTTTTTGTTTTGAGCTTGCATCTCTCTCAATTTTAGATATCTTTTGTGTGTTTCACACACTTAGCCTATTTCAATTTTGTCTGCTTTGATAGTTCAAACACATAGCTAATCTAAATCAAGTTTTCACATAACAAGCTATCTTTGATCGTGTTTTAAATTCACGGGTTTTATGGAGAATGAGCTAAACTTTTTTATTTCAGTTTTGACGAGTTTGGTAGTTCAAACATGTAGCTAATATGATTCAAGTTTTCATGTTACAAGCCATCTTTGATCGTGTTTTAAGTTCGCAAGTTTTATGAAGAATGAGCTAAGTTACCAGCAGTCAATCACGGAGTCAATCACAAGCTAGATTGGACAAGAACAAATAATGTAGTTGATATAGTATAGGTTGTTACATTAATGTGTATTATAAATTTTGATTAATTTTGTAAGGTACTTTATGCCCCTCTTTACTAATTAATAAAAAAATTGGGTACATTACTTTTTATATATTTAAAAAAGGTCTCAATTGTAACTGTTGCTTTAGGCCTCGTTAATTGTGGAGCCGGCCCTGTGTCTAGTTGCCCGTCTCGGCCTACCTCGCCTGGCCATAATCGCAGTGGGAGGTTGATTTATGGGCCCAATCAGCGTCTAGACGGTCGACTAAGACCAAAATCTACAACATTAGTTTTGTAGTAAAATACTACCAATTCTATTTAAAGCGTAGTTTATGTGAATGGCGGATGGTTATGGGTTTAAGTCATGTTGGGTAATTGTACTTTACCTGTATTAATTATACTTAATTTACAATTTACTACAATCAACTAAAATTTGGGTCAATTTACCACCATCAGCCAAATTTTATTTGTGAATTATTATGAAAATTTCAAATTTCAAATTATCCTTTTACCATTCAAATTATAATAATACTTTGAGAGGTAAATGTTAATATTTTATAAATAATATAAATAAAAAACAAGATAATATTTATTTTATGTTTTAGTAAATCATTGTACATGAATTATGATGATATATAAATGAATCGTGCTTGATATGTTAAAAATTCGATGTGTGTTAGTTGTAATCTAACCCGAGTCGAGTTTGAGCGTAATATTGTTGAATTGTTTGATAAGCGTGTCAAGCTTGAGCCCAACCTATCCGGGTTTGTAAGCCTCACGAACCGACTCGATTCGTATTTATGTATACATGAGAGTTAAATTCGAACTCAACTAAAAAGATAATCAAACTCGAAGTAATTTTTATAATACATATTTAGTAATTATTTTATTATTAAAATTTATTTTTTGTTTTTAATAATTGTGTTATTAATTTTTTATGTAAATTTTTCTCCCTTAAAAAAAAATTTGGATCCGTCAATAATTATATGACAATTTTTTTTTAATTTGTAGTCATGTGTAAGGATGTTCACGGGTCGGTTACCGAAACCGACCCCTCAAAACCGAACCGAACCAATGGTGGTCGGTTTACCAATTTCTTGAACCGAAACCGAAACCGAGCAAACTGATCGGTTCAACCGACCGATCGGGGCGGGTCGGTTGGTCGGTTCCCAAATACAAACCGATTCCGTTCTGGGCCATTTGGTTTGGGCCAATTTTGGGCCCAAAATTGCATAGCCCAAGTTCCAACCCTGTCAATTTGTATGTAAAAACAGCAAACATTTTTAATTTTTCTTCATTCATATTTTTTAGGAGAAAAAACCATTGGCAGAGTGCCAATGATGAAAAAACCTCAACTATCCTAAACAAAACTTCATCCAAATCCAACCAAAACACAACAAAATATAAGTTCAAGAACAACACAACC
Organism: Geranium brycei; assembly: GCA_036897365.1. Taxonomy (NCBI): domain Eukaryota; kingdom Viridiplantae; phylum Streptophyta; class Magnoliopsida; order Geraniales; family Geraniaceae; genus Geranium; species Geranium brycei. The sequence goes on along the minus strand of JAYMTP010003914.1, from coordinate 25 downwards.
ATGGAAATAAACTGAGTTTTTAGCA
>JAYMTP010003913.1:0-15977 GCA_036897365.1 Geranium brycei | reverse complement strand
AATGCACTAACTTTTGAAGTAGTGTTAAGTTGATACTTCTAACAAATATATACTTGAAATTAGCATAATCGCAATAAATGAGGGAAAATTCCCCAAATCAACACCACACTTAAACAAAGAATTCAAACTACACATTATAATACACGTACACAAATATGAATCTAATCAAACTTATCATCAATTCAAGAAACTAAAATCATACAAAAATCAAACAAAATTAAAAAAAATCGAAATCGAATCAGAAAATGGTGAATCAAAGAAGCAAAGTCAAGACTGACCTGGAAAGCGAAATCAAATCTCGTCCACAGATGATAATCAACGAAAGAGAAAGATAGAGAGAAATTGTACAATCCCCAATTCTGTACACAAATTCAGTACACATCTTGTTACAGGACCAAACAACACAGTAATCAAATCAGATAAAGCGATCTTCGAGCATATTCGAGTCATCAAAATAAGAAATTCCAGCAAAACGAACCTAAAAGGAGCTTTTCTTCTCATCTCCTCCCACCATTTATGAACCACCGCACCAAATCGTCGCTCCACGGTGCGAGATCGAACCAGATCGGCGAATAAGAGTATAGGAGGAGAGGAATTGAGATCGCAATGGACACATATCACCAGAAAGAGAGACGACGGAGGAGCATCGCTGAAGGAGGAGTAGTCATGGAGGTGTCAATGGAGGAGCACACACAACTGACGGAAGCATCACTAAAGGAGGAGGAGTAGAGGGCACAATTACTAAGATGCCCTTTTTGACGTTTATTAAATTAAATTTCAACCGAAGTTAGTTATTTATGAGAGCCATTGATGAATTTTGATCCAATGGTTGCTGTTTGTTCCTACTTTCCTATTTGAATAGTAGTTTCTATTGGAGTGCATCATTATACTTTTACAAGAAAATGTTGTGTATTTTTTAATAATAAAATTGTATCGTTAGTTGATTTTTTGTCGTGTATTGAGTTTTTACTAAAATGTGTGTAAATGATGAAATTATCTTTAACAATACAATTTTTTTTAAATTAGAATAAAAATAAATATTTTTAAAAGTTTTCTAAAAATATCTTTTAACTAAAAGTTGTATATAAAAAATTATAATTTAATTTTTTGATTAAATTATTTTTAAGTTAAAAAATTATTATAAAAATACAATTTTTAATATCATGGGTAATTTCGTCATTTTTGTACAAATACACATATTATACAGTAAAAAAAAATTGAAAGTCACAATATTTTTTGTCATTAATAAAGTACACATCACCATCTTCCAAAATGATGATATAGGATATGTTTTTGTCATTTTCCTTATATTTAATTATATCTTTTTCACTTGAATAATTCGAGTTATCAGATAGGTCACTTAAAAAAAATTTAATTTCGCAACTTACCTACAAATTATTTTTTTCTCATCGTTAATTTATATGTATAATTTTATTTTTAAAATTGTGGAAATAACCAAAATACCCTTCTATATATCATTTCACGTTATTTCAAGCTGAAATGACAAAAATGTATTTAATTGGACTTCACCTAAAGATGCACAAATTATTTTACATTATTTCAAGTTCAAAACTTTATAGTTAAGACTAACATAATAGTAAAATTGAGTCATATATGTTGGGTCCGACACTACAACTAAAAAGTCAATTTTTTTAATTTTGTTTGTATATTCTAATTTAGCACCGTTTGTTTAGGCTTAGGCCTCCAAGGCGCCACAATTTTTATGTTCTGCTTATAGTTTTCACCACCCAGCAAAAGGTAGATGTTTACAAGTTTAAGCAAGTTCATGCCCCTAATGATGGTAGAATAAAAAGTATGAGAACATTACCATTAACATATAATGCCCGTGACACGCATATTCAATGTCATTTTCCTTAGCAAATAATGATCGTGAGAACAACAACATAAAAGAATAATATCAATCTTAATTTGTTAATTTCTCGCTTCAATGCATCTCAATTTATTGAATCCCAATTCTCAGTTATTTTTCATCGTAAATTGAATCTTATCTGTCAAACCCCCAACAATCAAATTCATTTGTGAGTCATTAGACTTTAAGGTTATTTTAGAGTTTTTACATTAATATTAGCGGAGTTATTCATGATGCAAAAATAAAATATTTGATTTATAGATAACAAAGGTAAATTGCAATACGAGAATCGTTGATAGTAGTTTCTTGCAATTTCCTATAAGATTAACTATAATGTAAATTCGTCACACTAGTGCTGATGGAGAAGAAAATAAAAAAGTGATTATTATTTTTAACCGGCAAGTTGTGTATTAAGATTTGAGCTTGATTATACTATGATGAAAAAAGACATGACTAAAAATGTGTTTACTTGCTGTAAGAGAAGTGTGAATTATGTAAAACTGCACCTAAGGCTGTTCATCTGGTCGGGTTGGGTAGACCCGATTCGGGTTGAGTCGGGTAGTGAAACCCAGACCCAATACTCGACTCGGTTGAGGAGTCGGGTAGTCGGGTTCGGGTGGACTCGGGTCTCGGGTGAGTCTGCTAGACCCAACACACCCGATGGACCTAACTGTTCAAGCCCATTACTAAAAGCGACCCTCCCGGACTTGCCGATCCAGTGCTTCTCGTCGTCGTCGATGTCAAGCACGATCAGCAGCACAGACATGTTGACGACGGAGCCGTCTCAAAATCGGAATTATAAAGTAAAATCAAAACCCTCAAATTACATCTTCAACCCAAAATTGAAATTGAAATTGGAAACTAAATTGAACCCTAACCCTAACCCTCAAATCAAAACCCCCAAAATGAAAATTGAAATCGAAACCCCCAAAATTCAGAACCCCCAAAATTGAAAATTGAAATCAAAAATGAATATACCCAAAATTGAAATAAAAAAATTAAGAACCCCCAAATTGAAATCCTAATCCCGAATTCAAAACCCTAACCCCCAATTCAAAATTGTAAACCCTAGTAAACCCCAATTTCGAACTAGAAACTGAAATCGAAATCGAAGTTCACCCGAGTCTCGAACCCTAAACCCCAAAAATGAAAAAGGGAGAAGAAGGAAAAAGAACCCTAAAACAGAAACTCAAACTTACATATGGTCGGCGTTGTGTGAATTTTGAAAGTTCAATCTCCAGCTCCACTGGAGAATCGATCCGTTGATGAGTCTCCTCTCCACCATTGCTTGATTTATAGTGGCGGAGATGAGCCTCACCAACGGGTCGATTCACAACGGGAACTCCCTGGATCGATTCGACGGTGCGAGGACCAGAGGAGATCGAGGCCATGTTGATCAACGCGATTGTTGAGTCTCAAGCCCTTTGCTTCGTGTTTTTAGCTATCTGTTCTTCGTCAAATTGAGAGGAGAGGACGAGAGGTCAATGATAATATGATATGTGTGTGGAGGAGAGCGTGACACATCAAGGATTGGCAACGGCTGAGATGAATCGGTGGACTGAAAATCAACGGTCGGATGTGAGGCCACACCGCTCGGTTTTGGCTGAGAGAGGAGGAGAGTTAAAAAACTCTTACAGAGTCCCACATCGGAAACGTAGGAAGCTCTGTGAGAGTTTATAAGCTCTCAACTCTCAGATTATAGCCAAACCAAGCGTGGGTGGGCTGGGCTACAAAGTTGAATGGGCTTCGATTTGGGCTGGGCTTGGTTGGTTATGTTGGGTTATATATATATATATTGTCGGGACGGGTTATACAATTGGACCCAATACTTGACTTGTCGGGTTGTCGGGTCTCGGGTCAGGTGTAAGGTCGGGTCGTCGGGTTACCGGATAAAATGGACAGCCCTAGCTGCACCAAATCAACTTTTTCCTCAGAGCACGTTTACCTGCCTAAACTACAAAAGGAGAAAGCTAAGAAGAGAAAAGAAAGACAGTTCTTTATGTAATTTGGTAGATAAGTTTCCATCTAAAGTCCTCGTGCCAAGAAGAAGCCAATAATTGTTTGCCATAGATGATATGGAGAAACAAATCCATCCATCTAAAGTTATTATTTTGGTTGACCATGGGTCTTAATTATTTCATGCACTTAATTTATGCAATTATATCTGAAACTTCTTAGATTAGGTTTTTCTGGTGAATAAGAAACTATACATATCTACTAGGTATGAAAGAGAACTAATTAATTATAAAACATAATTGAATAATGAGAATCCTGTAAGTGAAAATTAAGAACACTTGAATTGACAAGACAAAAGCATAATAACTCTCATTGAATAATAATGTTTTTAAAGTACAAATTTTATGCATGATATCAAAATTAGTTTATTATTATGAAAGAAGTTACACTAACTTTTCCCAAGAGTTTTAATATATTGCATGAAATTGATGGTGTGTCAATTAAATAATTGAATGCAAGAAAGATCAAACTTCTTTTGCCAGAGCTTTACTCCAATCATTTAACACAAATCTTAAGAAAGAAGGATTTGTAAGTTCATAAAAAATTAAATGGGCCCATTTTGGGAATTGATTATCCTATAAAATCAAGAGCCTTCAACCTATGTGTGCTAATTAAGAGTGCTAAGGAAGCTCTGGCTAGAGAACAAGAGTCTTATAATCCTCAAATAAATAGGTCACAAGTGTCCTTATCTTTTTCTCTTTTGCCCCAAAAGCTATGCACTCCTATTTTTAATTGCATTACTCACTACACTAGTCACTACTTTATTTCTCTTTCCTAACAACTTTGTTTTATTTAAGGAAAAACTACTCAACTAAAGCCAAAAAATACATAGATATCCTCGTCTTTCAAATTAGACACCTAGTTACATTCAGAGATTGAAAATTGACACTTAACACCTACTGTTAAAAATTTGGATGGAATCTGTTAAAATTTTAAGTAGAAAGACGAAAATGCCCTTGATCAGATTTCAAATTTTCAAAACCATGTCATTGTGAGGATTTTGATTGTTTTTCTGATTACCTTGTTCAAGCTTCGCCGGCCTCGTCTCTGACCTCCGACCGACTTCGCCGGTCGTCATCGACTCCTCGCCACTGACCGGAGACTTGCCGGAGCCCGTCGCCAGAAAAGTCCGGTCCGGTCAGGTTGGCCGGAGTTTGAAATGGCGTGAGTGTTTGAAACGGCGATCTATTCTTATTTGCCCACTGGCAAGTAGCAACTGAACCAGTTCTGACGTTGGTGCTTATTTATGGAACTGGTCCAGAAGATATGCTCAACTTACAAAGAATAGTGCAATGAAAATTACCAGAAGATAGAACTTGATAACTTCCCTTTTCACCAAAATCTCGTCCTGCTAGATGGTGGCGAGGCTCTTTGATTTGGTTACTGCATGATCTGCTTCTAATTTTAGACCTCTATTTTTTACTGATTTTATTCCGAACAAATTATCCAAAATAAAAAATAAAAGCAATTTACTCCTAAAAAGAAGAAATTGATGGAGAAGGATTGAGAATAGTACAGAGACCATAAAAAGAGGAAGAGAGTTGAGGTCTGAATTGAATTTAGTCTCCTTCAGAGTTTGTATCACATTTGTGTAGTCTATACCTTACCCATTGCTTATGACCATTTATCATATCAGAAGGATCCATGTTCAATGCCATTTAACATCAATCCATGTCCTGAACGGCTCAAATTTGCATTCTTAAAATCCCAAAAAATATTGGGTTAAGTCATAAGCATTGTATTTCTGATTGCTCGTCCATGGTTTTTCAGACAGTACCAATCAAAAACTACCTTCAGGAGTTGATAGATGACTACTGTTTCTCTTGGTCGTCATTATGAACATGCACAGTGACTCCGGTGAACCTGACCGGACCGGACTTTTCCGGCGACGGGCTCCGGCAAGTCTCCGGTCAGTGAAGAGGAGCCGATGACGACCGGCGAAGAGGCCAGCCAAGCTTGAACCGGAGAAACAACCAAAATCTTCACAATAAGATTGATTTTAAAAATTTGAAGTCTGACTAAAAGTATTTTCGTCTTTTTATTTAAAATTTTAACACTATTCAATTTGAAAGACGAGGATAGTTAAGTGTCTTTTAACCTTAATTAAGTATGACTAAGTGTAGTTTTCCTTTATTTAATAAAACTCCCATGTCAAAGCAACATTTTATTACAGCATAACCATTTTACATCTCTTGAAGTTAAATTGAATTACTACTCCCACTTGATTACTGTTGTTATATAATTATACTCCAGACTCATTTTTTATTTTCTAACGTCATTAACTTATGTTCATAATCACAGAAGTCGATTTAAAATTTAATTCAATTTACTATCATATACCTGTATGATTCTTAAATTTATAACACAAAATGTCATTGAATACTCCTCTCCATTCCTCTCATCCCCAAAAATGCAACATTAATGGATAGATATCACAATCAACCTCGAGCACCTTACTAATCATAGAACAACAAAGATCAACAAGGTTTTCAACATTTTTGTCTGTAACTCATTGCACAACATAATCCACTAATGGATGTGATAAAATTATAGATGATATTGTATATATTAATGTGTCGAATATTAATGTTTGGAATAAACTTAATTTAATTTAGAAAACGAGTAATACTAAAAATATATAGTATAAGGCTTCATAAAAAAGACAGATCGTGTTGGTACGAGGAGAGAGGGACCAATTAGGGTAAAAGAGGGAGCTAAAATGATATTAAAATATTATTTTGATGGTGTAGTCTTAACAAAGGATCGAGAGCCTAAATAATAAAATATAATAATCAAAGTATATACAGATAATTGACATTATTCTTAGGAAAAAAATAAGCATCTGATTAGATCAATCAAGTTAATCAATAATGAAACTGTCGAGTGGAAATTGACTGAACCTACTTTGACTAACAATTCAGAAGTCAAATGAATATGAGTTATAATTCAAAAATTGTAATAAATGGAAGAAATCATGTTAATAGCAACTTTAAAATTTTGAAGAAAAGAAGAGGAGTGTCAATAATTTGAGGCTATGTTGCGAAGATGAGATACATGATAAAGTGTAAAGATCATGTGCCGCTTTTGGTAGAGAAGTTGGATAAGGGAAAAATGGAATATGAGGAACTTAAAATTGGGTGACATGTTCATCAACTCTTCCTTTAACTCAAAATTCCATTATTATGTACATTTTCTTTGGATAAGATTTTCCAGTTTAGGTGATGGGAAAAATATTAAATTGAAGGTCTCTACGTGTATGTTTGGCCAACTATTTATTTGGGGGTTCAAATTCCAAAACAAAGTGTAAATTTGTAATAGTACGAAAAATTGACGACAAAGAAAAAATAGCCAATGCCACATTTTACCGGAAAAATGTTTGGATAATGATAACAATTATAATAGCAACTATTATTATTATGACGAAGAATATAGATTTATTGAAATAAATTTTTTATATCATTTGAATTTATCATTCCTGAGAGAAAAATAATAGTAGACTACAAACAGTGACTGCCTTTACATTCCATGCCTCGTCCTATTTTATTTTATATTTTAAAAAATTATCGGCAAATCATAACACACCAACTCCTAACAATGTTTTGCTAGGAAATAGTCTAAATCCCCTAAATCAATTGTTGTAAGTAACACTAATAATATCAAATATATATTAGATTTTTAATCAACTTGTTTAATTTACATGTCTTTAATATAGATTATCTGGAAAAAGTATTTTTTTTATCACTTTAAGACGTTATAATATGTATTGCTTTGTAAATAGATAACTACACAAATATTTATTACTTTGCAGCTCTTCTTTTGTCACAAAAATATTTAGGAACTTTAACTAAACAATATGTTATTCAAACAATAAATATTTACAATTAAAGAAAATATCTTATATCTTGAGGGTCTTTTTTGTAAACAAGTATGAAATATATAAAACAAAATTAAAAATACAGAAAAATAAATAAACAGAGTATGCTCTGTTTTCTCCTGCAAATGTGAAAAATACAGGAACCACATAAACCCAGAAACAAGTAATTTTTCTTGTATCTTGTGCGCTGATCTGAAGATGAAAACAGAGCCAGCACGAAACATAGAATGTTCACGTCAACTTTAAATGCTCTCTGTTTCTACTCTGCAGTGATTCTTTTTCCATTATGGCCCTTTTCTTGCAGTGATTACTCTTCTTCAACCTCGTTGCCGCCGCGTCGGGACCTCGAGAAAGAGGCAGAGAGTAGAGCAAAATCGACGTCAAGAGTATTGCACAGTGCTTTCCCAACAGGACAGTAATCGCAAGACAAATCAGAAACAAAAACAACCCATAATTAATTATACTCTGCTTCGCAAAAGCGTTCGGGTCCTGATTCTTGCACTTCTTTGAAAATGGCTTGTGCTGGTTTCTTGATTCTTGACCCGAACCGGGTTTGGCTTCTTGATTTTCAAGATCCTCTGTTTTGCTCTCGTTGCTAGCACACGGCGACGACGACGACGAAGAAGAAGAATATGATCCTTCGCTGCTCAAGGAGTTGAGTTTCTTCGGCGAACCGAAACTCTTCTTGTTACGGACGCCCCTGCTCTGTAATTCAAAGAAAACAGTAAAAACCTCGATCATCACAAAATTGAAGGAACTTGATCAGGTGAAGATATTGAACTTACCAGAATTATCTGGCACAGAACAGCTCTGACGGCTCGAGAGAGAGTCCGTTTCTTGGGAGAGTGGACCGACCCATCGGTGAGTTTGGAGGTACTATAATCTTGCTTGTCTGTTGCATCCATGTCGTGGGCAGGTCGAAAACAGAGAAAGAACTTGTTTCTTGAGACGCTCTTCATATCTTTAAGAGGCAGAGTTTTGGGTTTCAATGAGGATGTAAGAGAAATATTGGATAGTGAAGGTCGGCTGGTTTGTGCATGTGTACTTGGTAAGTACTCCATGGATGTTCTGTCTCTATATATAGTGTATTGGGAGGCCTTAGGGTGTGTCTATGATATAACATGAATTCTGTCTTCTTTGTTCGTTTCATCTGCTTAAATTTGAAATCGAATGAAATAATAAGATTTAATTTTTCCAATAATGTACGTTGGTGGGCTGGCGGCTGACATATGGCGACCTACCAATCCATTAATCAACTGTTCTCAATTTTGATAAGCAAAACCGAATTAAATGGCAACAATTCTGAAATTAAATGGTTGTCACAAATTCAGAATCAAAATCGAATTATCAACCACAGATTTTGATCCAGTTTGAATCTAGTTAGTTCGGGGTTCAAAGTTTTTTCATGTAACAATAGTAAGAAACTATTTTTATTTTAAACTCAAACTTTATTAAAACCTAAAGGTAAAAAGAATCAAGTACTACATCAAGAGTTGCAAATGAGCTCAATCAAGTAAAATTGCTCTCACTTTGTTTCTCGAAAACCGCCAGTACTAAATCACATGCACATCATTTTGATAATCTGACACAATTATGACGCTGTCCGAACCAAAATGGATAGCCCAACGATTGACCTCTTGTAAACTCGCGGTCTCCCATTCGAATGGGTTGAGACTCCTTACAAATTCCTTACAAGCACCACCCCGAAAACACCTCAATGCGCAATACAATAATGTTTCTATAAGCCCCACGGCCTCCACCTCAGTTGGTTGAAGAAACCCCGTAAAACTCTTACAACAAGCACCTAGCACAACATTCCAAATACTCATGCGGAACAAGCCGATCCCCCTCAATCCTCTTTCTAGATCAAGAGCCTCGTACCATTTAGTTCCCCAAATGGCCCAATGAGAAATCACGAATACATATTGAAGGTTAAGGAAACCGAGACCCCATAGTTCGATATGATTACATAAATCTGCCAAGTGATGTCATATGACACTTGATCTCCCCCAGTATCGAGCCACCATCCTCCCTGGATCGACATCCTCATTTGCCGACACAACTCCTTCAATGGGATGCCCAAAACCACCCTCATCGCATGAAAAGCAAAGACTAACAAGGATGGATTTACTAGTTGGATAGAGTAAGAGACTCGCTGATTTTGCACTCTCCTCTGGGACACCGCGGTCGGCGACCGCCCGACAAATCGCCAACCATTGAGTCATTTAGGATGAACCCCACATCCTCGTCTCTGAAGATGAAGAAGATCTGCAACCCTTCAATACCACAATCCTCTTGTTGCATGCCTGTGAAACATACTGTATACATCTGATTAGAAAACTCACCGTACAAACTCATATTCAACATTATTAAATAACTAAGTAAACAATATGTCAATATTCCAACACTTTATCATTTCAATTGTTTATTTAAAATCCGTTTGTTTTTCTCAAAAGCTGGGCTGCAGGGTCTGCTGCACATCGGGCTAGTAAAGTTTGAATGAGAACCCAAATACAATCATCCAAATTCTTGGAAATGAAAGTGAGCTCCAAATGATTACTGGTTTCAGTGTGCAAAATAATGAGAAATGAAGAAGGCGGTGAGTTGGATGCTATTAGATCCATCAATCACGACCACACGATTCCTTACATAGTATCCCCAACCTTTTACCCTATATAATATATAGAGTACACGTGACCATGTTGACTAAAAAGGTAAAATTGTTGAGAGGATCTCATTGTAATAAGGTTTGCATAATTTAATTTTAAATTTTAAAATTCTTATTTTGCAAAAACCAATTGAGTTAAGTACTGTATGCACTAAAACTCTCATCCATGACCATAACATTTTTTGTATATATTTTAATATTTACATACTTAATTAATATTTTGGTGATTTGGGTTGGAGTTGTTCTAAATGACTTTATGTAATTCGGTAGACATTCCTACATATGTAGGATAATTTCTTCTGCTCACGTGTTTTAAATTGATTTGATCCATTATACACGTGACATGGTTTTTCTCTGGTAATCGCACAAATTTTTATATATTAAAAAAATTATCCCCATACCTCTCAACAAGATTTATCTTGACAATCCTTCAGCTTTTTTTATATATAAATGTGAGATTCAAACTAGGGTTAATTACAAGTTAGTATACCTAGTTGGAGATCATTTACAACTGACTATACCTACTTTAAAAACTTTCATTTTCACTCGTCTAGTTGTCAAATTTTTTACAAATCAGCTAACGACGTTAACGGAGATGGTTGAATTACATATGTACCCCTAGCTAAATAACATATCATCAGCTGATGATAAGACTTACCTTCACTTTACACTTTCGTGTGAAAGCTAGGGCTGGAGCTGAGAGTCGCGAGCGTGTTCAGGCGAGAGTTCGGCAGAGAGATTGAGCGACGTCGACAATGGGTGCTGGTGTTTGGGACGATTTCATGGTTGTAGAAGGACTCTGCGATGGACGGTGAGGTAAGATTCAAATAATCAACCGATTATTTTCAAAATTTGGAGCTTGATGTCTGTATTTAGGGTTGAAGGGCTTGATTTATGGGTTTACGTTTTGATTTTTGATGGAAATCGAAAATAAATGTTGATTTTACATTATTTGATTTTGAAGTAAAATTAGGGTTTATGCTGGGGGAATGTGTAGGGTTCTGTTGGGTTCGAGGGAGTGGATTATTTCTTTTTATTTTTCTAAAGCTTGTCTACAAAATTTGCAGCCACCAGGATTTGTGTTCAACCCTAGTCCTCATAGTATACGTGTATTATTTGAGGTATACAAAGATGGGGAGTTCGAGGGAGTGGATTATGTTGGGGGCACTATAGAAGCTGTTGATGTAGAAGTCGATGAGTGCTCGGTTGGGACGTTAATGGCCATAGTTGGGGATGTACGCTGTGAAACAACTAGCATGGTGTATGGGAGGTTGCCATTCGCACTTCCTGGAGAATCATTAATACCATTGAAGACGGAGGAGAATTTGAAAATAATATTGGATGTTTATGACTTGAAGGTTGAAGTTGTACCGTTGTACATTATCAATGGAGTTCCACCCCTAGCATAAATGACTCCATCTAGTAAATTATTTAATGTGAAGGAGTGGGCTTCGTGGGAGATAGTGGAGGCAATGAAGCGACAAGAAAGAAGGAAAAAAGAAGTTGCTGACACTCTCTTCACAACTGACCAAGTGGTGAAAGATTAGCTTCAAGCAGAATATGTTATTGATGAGCATATAGTAGATGGCAAGAAAATGAAAAGGGTCGATGGCAAGAAAATGGAAAGGGTCGTTGTTGTTTTTGATGATGAAGTTGGAGATGTTGTAGGTGATGGAAGGGTTGAGGAGCAATAAGGAGCAGGTGGTGGAGTAGGTGAGAAAATGGTTGAGGACAGAGAAGTATTGACTGACAACGAGGGGGTTCCTATAGTTGAAGATTAGGATGATAGTGATGCAGAATATAACCATGAAGATGAAGACAGAAATAGCAGCGAGGAAGAGGCAGAATGCTTGGATGAAATCACCATGGACATTGATGAGCTTGTAGAAAATGAAGAAGATGCTCCTGAATTATCTGCTTCGCAACCATATCTGCCTGAGAGTAGTAGTAGAAAAGGGAAGGAGAAAGTAGTGCAGCATGATCACATTGACATACTTAGGGGCTGGAAAAAAAAAGAAGCCACAAGATGATGATCACACATTTTATGATGAGGAGATGTGGGATGAGGAATCAAATTTTGAAGACATAGAATTGGGATTGGGTTCGTCGTTCAGCAGTGCAGCGGTGTTTCGATTTGTGTTCAAGAGTTACGCCGCAGAAGAAGGTTTCGACTACGACTGCTTTAGGAACAATAAAAAGGTAGTTGCGATGATGTGCTTGCAAAGAGGATGCAATTTTTGGTGTTGGTGTAGTCGTGTAGGGGACGGTCCAAACATGGAAATAACAGCGTTGAGAGGTCGACATAATTGTGGTAGACCTACGACATTCAAGAAGTTCACTGTGGACTTCCTTGCAGAAAGGTATACTTAAATTAATTATTTATTTCAATTAAGCAGGTGAATTATGTAGTTTCAATCAAGTAGTGAAAGAAATGAATTAGTTGGATTAAGTATTTATTTAATACTTTCAATTCCAGGTACTTGCAATTGATACGGGACACCCCGACTATAACTCCAAAGATTTTTCATGATCTGATGCATCGAGATCTCGTGTATAATGTTCCAATGGAACGAGTATACCGGGCAGTAAATAGAGCTAAGTCTATCATATCTGGGGATGTAGGGAAGTAATATGAAAACTTGTTCTCATATTGCGAGATGATTCGTCGTGAAAATTTCGGGAGCGTCGCAAATGTGGAACTGCGCGGGACCCAATTCCAAAGAATCTATATCAGCTACGCTCCTCAGAAAGAAGGCTTCTGGGAGGGGTGTAGACCTTTAATTGGTATCGATGGGTGCCATTTAAAAGGTCGATATGACGGGCAACTCTTGGCAGCGGTTGGATGGGATGCGAACAACCAAATGTTCCCATTGGCATTTGCAGTAGTCGAACAAGAAAACAAAGCGTCTTGGGAATGGTTCTTGGATCAGTTTTACATCCAATTTGGCACCGACGAGAGTCGATATTGGGTGTTCATGTCAGATAAGCAGAAGGTAACTTATTTCATATATCTACGTTAACAAATTGAATGATTTTCTTTTTAGGCAAATGTTTATTACTAAGGTACTGTTCTATATTTATAAAACTGTAATTAATACAGTTTTTTGTAGGGCCCTTTTCAAAAATTAGCTGTCAAGAGTTGAACATAGGTTATGTATGCGACATATGGAAGAGAATTGAGTGCTGAAATTTAGAGGCCAAGCAATGAAAGATATGTTATGGGCATGTGCGAAGGCCACCTGGAAAAGGAAATTTCAAGAGGAAATGGAGAAGTTGAAAATCGTAAGCAACGAAGCTTACGAATGGCTGCTTGCAAGACAACCGGAAGGCTGGTGCAAAGCATATTACTCAGAAAGAGCATGCAGTTCTGTCCAAGTGAATACCATGTCCGAGTGCTTCAATAATTAGATTAAAGATGGCCGAGACCTCCCAATTTATGATCTTTGCGAGTTCCTAAGGACTAAAATCATGACACTGTTCGTTGAAAGGAGCGTTCTTTTTCAGAATTATGGCGGACGTCTTTGCGAAAAAATTCAGATGAATGCAGAGAAGATTAAGAAGTGTGCAAGCACATGTCGAGCCGTCGCATGTGGTGACGACATTTTTGAAGTCAAGGACAAGGGGAGAACTACTATTGTCAATTTTCGAGGAAAACATTGTGCTTGCTTGGAATGACAACTAAATGACATTCCTTGCAAGCATGTTGTCGCTGTCATCCAACTACTCCGATTAGTGCCTAAAGACTTTGTGAGTGACTATTATACGGTTGAAACTCATCGAAAAATTTATGGACGATTCATCAAACCCGTGGGAAGTAAGGATACATGGCCTTCAAATTTGGACTTCGAAAAGATTCTTCCACCCATTGTCCGAAAGCCTCCAGGGAGACCTAGAGTTTAAAGAAGGACTAGCAAGGCTGAGGGTCTTATCAATCCTTACAAGAAGAATACATCGAAAAGGTGTATACGATGTTTGAAGGCTGGTCACAACATCCGAAGTTGCCATGTTCCTCCTCCCAACGGTGAAACAAAGAAGCAGCCCAAACAAAGTACAAAAGGAAAGGGGCCGTCTTGACCTGGTCCACTGAAGGGGAAAAAAATCAGGTTATGTAACTACAGAGGAACAGATTACAGAACTAATGGATCATCGGAGAATAGTTATGGATGCGAGGCGGGCAAGACGTAACCCGTCAAGACGCAATACTAAAGGAGGCAACCCTGAACAATGCACAGAAGAGGAGCTCGCGGCGAAGCGAGAAGCTGCCCTTGAAAGGTACACTAATTCATTACTTCATTACTGATTTCATACCTATGTTTCATAATTTTTTTTGTAATTAGTTTCCTTGCTTTTTGAACAATGGAAGGTTAATGGAAAAACATGGTTCAAGTGATCTTTCTGGAACTGAAGGCAACACAGAAGAGGAGATCACGGCGAACCAAGAAGCAACCCTTGAAAGGTATACTAATTCATTACTTCATTACGTATTTGTTTATGTGCTTCCACATAGGTTCATGTATACTGATTTAGATAATAAAAAAAGTTAACTTGATTTAAGTAATTTTCTGATTTAACTTGATATAAGTGTACTTATTTAGGGTAACTATTGATATAATATAATGATTTATATGCTAAAACTAGTATTTATATACTGATTTCATATCTACATTTTATGATTGTTGTTGTAATTATTGTCTTGGTTTTGGAAAAATGAATGGTTCATGAAAACACTTAGTTCAAGTGCTCTTTCTGGAACCGAAAGGGGGGGAACCTAGTACACGACCAAAGCGTCAAAAACTCACCAAACTTGGTTCTGCTGCTGTGCCTGAACATGTCCAACCAGCTGCTGCTCCATCTACTGAATCGCCTGCTGAACCTGCTGCTCAAGCTACCCAACCAGCTACTACAATTGGACTGACTCAATAGAAACTAAATATCCTTAGAAGTGAACATCAGGTTTGAGAGATATTTGTATTTCATGATATACATATAAGACAACAATACTGACCTATTATGTATGTGTAGGCGTATTTCACAACACCCCAAGATGGAAGGGCTTCTGCGAGCAGATTTGGTAGAGAAGTTGTGTTCACGAGGGGAAGGAGAGGAAGGAGGGGTAGATCCGGTGCAAGAGGAAGGAGAGGCAGTAGCCAACCAGCACAAGAGACATCCTCAACTCCAATGAATGCTCCCAGCAGTAGCCAACCGATTCCCTAGATATTGGTGTTAGTTTTTGTGTTATTTTTGTTGTTGCATTGTATTCAATACACCTTTGTACTTTAGTGTTATGTGGAAGACATAGACATGTGATAGACGAGGGAATAGGATTCATTTACTGTTGTCTACTTTTATGGACGTGGATGCTTTTTGTGGATGTCATATGCACATGGATGTTTTTTTGTGGATTTTATATGGTAAGCAGGTTATGGCTTTGATATTCACGTGTTGTTGGTTTATTGTGTTCTTTTATATGAGAAGCAGGATATGTAAATATATGGACTTCAGAATTGTTGTTGCCAATTTTGGACTTCAGAATGTTGTTGCCAGTTTTT
>JAYMTP010003912.1:0-15977 GCA_036897365.1 Geranium brycei | reverse complement strand
TTTATATTATTTGTTTGTTATTATCATTTTAATTTATTAATCAAAATTGAATTTAAATAAACAAAAATAAATCATAAATTCTAAAAATTAGGATAATACTCATTCTCTTGAAAGGGGACACCATGTGGCATATGTGAGGATTTTCCTTTTATATATATATAGATTGTCAAAAGTAAAGATTTCATCCTTATATAACTTCAACCAAAGTCTACAAAATGCACATCAATACAATTTTTCAATATTTAAATATTAAAATGATTTAAAACAAGTTATTTCATTTATTTGTGAAAGAGAAACAGAAAATGAGTGGAATAAATAACTATGAAATGACTTACTATAGTGAGAAGATGGCAAAAGAATTCGAACCCGACAGATACTCGATGCACCCGCCCTGATCGGAACGGGTGAAACCCAAAAAATTCGGGTGCAAGTCTTTGACCGGGTTTTTTGGGTGGGTGCGGGTCTAGTGCGAGTGGACCTATACCCGATTCGAAATCGACCCGCACCCAAAAACATTTAAAAATAATAATAAATTTAAATATTATAATAATTAATCTCGAGTCGGATTTCAAAAAATATCCGTATCTGGCGGGTTTTGAACGGACCACACCCGTTCAATGTGAACAAGTTTTGAACAGATCAGACGTCCATCCATTGTTAGCAGATATGGGTGTGAGTTTGCCAAAATCCAGCCCAAACCCAATATGTTGCCATTTCTAGTGAGAAGGCCCCAAAAATAAGGATGCGGATGATATTGGGGTTGGAATTCAAAGTCCACAAAACCCCCCGAAAAATATTGAGTTTTGGGGGTTTGGTCGGAGTTTCTCTTACATTACAAGAGCTCGAAAACGACGACCTCTTGCGGCACGTGCATTCCAGCGCATCCTTTCTCTTTTTCTTCTATACATGCCACGTACGTCCCTCCTCTACTTCGTCTTCTACCTCTCCTTAAAATCGTGACAGAATAGATGTAAGGTTAAGTGTAAGGTGTAATTAGGCAGGATTAGGAAATTGGATGAGAGTTAGTAACAGTAAGGTTCAGGCACCAATGTCTCTCCACTTGAAATTGCCCACCACCTTATCTTCCTCTTCCTTTTCCACTTCCTTTCGCTGCAAATGCAATCGCTTCTTTACCAGTTGCTCCAAACAAGACGGTCTCCACACTTCCCAGAAACTGGAATTCACAAGGGGCTATAAGCTCTTGAAAGATCTCAGTACTTGGGCCATCGGCGGACCTTGCAAGTTTTTCCTCTCTGTTTCTAGTCACACCCATCTTCTTTCTGCTATCAGGTTCCATTTCATTTCTTCTCAATTTCAATTTCAATTTCAATCTCGATCTGGATCTTAATGGGTTTAACTGCAGCTACTGTCGACAACACTCCATTTCCTATATCGTCATCGGCAAAGGCTCTAATTGCCTCTTTGATGATCTGGGTTTTAATGGTTGCGTGATCCTGAATCGCATCGAGTTCTTGGAAAGGATCGAAAAGGGGGTTTACAGAGTAGGGAGTGGGTTCCCTTTTAACCGGTTGGGCGTCTTGTGCTCCAATGAAGGCTTCTCTGGTCTTGAATTTGCTGTTGGAGTTCCTGCCACTGTTGGAGGTGCTGCTTTCATGAATGCTGGTGCTAATGCTCAGGTAATTATTTGCATTGTGTTTGTATTTCTATTTGTATTTGTTCATGCATATAGTAGATTCTAAACTACTCTACTGATAGTAGGAAACCTGCGACGCCATTGAATCCGTTGAAATTGTTACAAACGGAGGAAAGTTGCAGACCCTGCAGAGAAGTGAACTTGAATTTGGATACCGGTCGTCTCCATTTCAGCAGATGAAGGATTTGGGTGCCATTGTTGCTGTTACATTCAAGCTGCAGCCCTCGAGCTCGGCCAGGGCGACACAGCAACGCATTTTGGCAAGGAGGAGAGCGTCTCAGCCGCTAGGGGAACGCACTGCTGGTTCCGTGTTCAGGAACCCACCCAACTCTGGAGTTGCAGCTGCTGAGTTGATTGACAAAGCTGGGCTTAAAGGCTTTAGGGTTGGAGGAGCCATGGTTTCAAATGTTCATGCAAACTTCTTTGTCAATGTTGGGGGCTCAACTTCTCGGGACATGCTTCAACTCATTGGTTTGGTCAAGGAGAAGGTTGATCGCCAGTTCGGGATTCAACTCAAGGAAGAAGTTTTATATATTAGCCCACATATGCCATTTCCTCAACACTAAACTCCCGATTTGATTCTACATGTTGAAATGAATAATGTCATCACGTTCATTATCTGCGCTGCTTCTGGTCGGTGCCTTGGTGATGTTGAAGCAAAAAGTCAGTTTGTTTCAGTGAAGAGAGACATTGATTAAGGGGGTGAGAGAGGCTCACTCTACAGATTGGCTTGGAGTTGGCGGTCACGCCATTACGGTCAACTTTGATATCTTAAGCTTGATTGCAGAGATCTTTCCAATAGCTTTCTCTCAAAAGTTGGTAACACTTCTTTATTCTAAATGGATTACAAACATAGCTTCAGCCTCAGGGCTGAAGGCTGGACCTATTTTGTTTCGTGTCCAATTAGTGATCTGTAAACTGTCTATAATCATTTCAATGCTCAATATCAAAGTGTATTTAGAGATGCTGTCTCAATTTCATGGCATTGCTGGTTGCGTTCATAGCAAACAAAATATGTGCACAAAAGATTGGTGCCAAACAAAGCTTCTAATAACAGGCAAAGCAACAAAACGCAAGTGGTGCAAAAATATCTGTACATTTCACTTCCTCAATTTCAGTTCTCGTGAACCCATCAGTCATTGATCCATAAAAATCTGGAGTTCTTATGTAAGAGCTGGCATGTCACATGATCATATTATGAAAATTAAGTCAAATCACATTCTCTTCTGCTCTCCTGGCAAGATACATTGATTGACCTACAGCTCCATGTGAGACTGAGTAGCAGTCACTTCTAATATACACTTCTTGGTATTTGGTAGGATTAACCCAAGGGAACTCCACAACATGCATGATTTTCATATAAATAATGAATGCCTGATTCCAGAAACTGAAGCTCAGGCATCAACTTAAATATTTAAGATTTGTCAAGCGTTCATATTTAGGTAAATCAACAATTTCGACTGTTATTGAGAAACAAAAATGAAATACAAAGTCTCTCAAGATCTGGGCTCTGCCCCCCTTTTTTCCCACCTATATGGGTTTGGCCACAGTCGGGGACTTGATAGAAGAAAATTCCTTAATGAAGTTACACAAAATGAGCAATGTCATGAACAAGGTCTCCATCAGATTCATGACTCTATCACCTATCCTACTCATTCACAAAATCAGATTGCACAAGGACTTTGCCACATAGATATGTCATTGATAAGCTCCCTAAGCTGATCTATGAGAAGCTTGAGATATGCATTCTTGTCTGCAAGCTCCTATCATTTTATTTACAAAGGGAGAGGAAGAAAGTCAGTAAATTTATAGAACGCTGCCGAGGAATACTATTAACTTGTAAAGAAGGTTGACACAACAGAGATTAAATAAATAACACAATGGACAATACATCTCAGATGTAAGAATGTACATCTGTTCAAAGACAAATGTCGTGATCACCACTTCAAGCACAGATGGTGCCAGGACCCCGAGGAGGTTTTCAGTAAAAAGAAAAGATAAGCAAATGTGAACGGAAATCGATAAGTAGAATACCTTTCTTAGATTAGCCGCTTGGGCTTCCAGCTGCTCAACTTCTGCTTCATCTCCCGGCGATGCTGAGGTGCTAGCAGTTGATCCCATTTCAACTGCTTTTGCCTAGCGTAAGATGAACTCAAAAGGTTATTTCAAATGCTACTCACACCAAAATGTAAATTTACTTTGGATCATGGTTGTCCTATCGGAGATACATAGACATCAAATAGGTTGGGAAGGCACCAAAACTAGCATTAACACGAGGATACAGAATAGCAATGTATTCATGTTATATATTGAACAATTAAATTGGATAAGCGCAATCCACCTAAGAGCTCAAGCTTATAGATGGAGGCCTCAAGATGTTTATCAAGTGGTTAATCAATTCACATTCTTTAGATGTGGGACTTTAACAAGTTGAGTTCCATGTGAATCTATGCTTGGCCTAACGTGCTTGTAACTTCACATATATATTTGGTACCATATATCAAGTTCTGCATTCATCATAAGCAATTTCAAATTAAACACCCCTTTTATGACGCACATAACTTGCATCCTAACGATTTCTTTAAGAGCAGTTCAAGCAGAAAATTAGCCTTCAAGCTATGATACGAGCTCCACTTCCTACATCTCAGTGTCGTGTATCATTTACTCACTTCACGATCACTGACTTGATTTTCATCCTTTTCTCCTACTAACCACGATTTGTTTCAAATACCACACAAAATCAATTTCTCATCACAAACACAAACAATTGATTTCAGCAGTAATTTTTAAACATTGGTTTGAAACCCTCCTTCTTCCTACTATTTTTGCATTCTCTAATACAATGTACCCAAAAAAAACTGAAAGTTTCTGATAAAAACTCCAAACAGTTCCATTGCATTTCAATTTCCATCAAATTTCAAAGGAAGACTGACAATTCTGCATCAAAGAGCACAAAAAAAGGCAAACCCTAACGTACCTTCTGAGAAACAGGAATTTCAGCGAGAATGACACGAAGCGCAGCCACAGAGGTCTTGTAGCGATGGCGAGCGCCGTCAAGAGCCCCACTCCCTCCGCCCTCCATGTGATGGGAAGCGGCGTCGCCGTTGACGAGCGTCGTAGTAGCGGTCGCGGCGACGGTAGTGGAAGAAGACGAAGAGGTTGTAGACCAAAAGGAGGGGTTGCAGAGCTCGTCGTTCATGGAAGAGAGGATTTGGAACGCAGCTTCTATGGTCTCTTCTAGATGCTTCTGCCCTTCCATTGCCAGCTCCTGCGTCGTCTTCGAGCTCGTTACAGCACTACCCGACTCCGACTCCATTTTCAATTTTCTGCGTCAAAAAATTTCTCGGGAAAATTGGATCTATATGGCTTGCTTAAATTTTCCTGGAAAATATGGCTGACCTGAACTCTAGAGTTTTCTCGGCACCCAAACATAGACAAAAAAATAGGGGAATAAAAAACGTCGACAGCAGGGTTCGAGCCTGCGCGGGCGAAGCCTAACAAATTTCAAGCCTGTCTCTTTAACCACTCGAACATATCGACTTGTGTTTAAGTTAATATGATAAATAATTAAAACTTAATCTGTTTACATTTTTTTTTGTGAAATCAAATAAAGCAGTTGTGAGATTTTATTTTCTTAGGGAAGGAAGATAAGAAAGATGGGTTTGAGTGCTCTTCTTCTTCTCCCTCCAATTTTCCCAGCAACCAAACACTCATTTACAGCCACAAACTCTCCTCCTCGCCTTCATCAGAACCCAAAAGTCACTTCACTGAATCCCAATTCGAAGCCATTTCTGGTGCCGACTATTCTATCCTTAGCCCTCACCGTGACCTTAAATTTCCCACTGCCTTCCTTGGCTATCCCTTCCCTTAATGGCCTCGGCTCCAATAACCCATCTCTCCTCTCTCCAACCACCCCTTTCTCTCAGTCCAAGAACTTGCAGATTGGGCTTGATAATGGGTATTGTCCCAATCCCCTTTTTCTGTATTGGGGGTTTCTACATTTTGCTGGATGAGTGTGTACTGTATCATCTGATCCATTTGTTTGTGAATTGTGGCCACTGATTTTTGTTTTTCCATTTTCTGTGTTTGTTGCAGGAAGATTAGGCCTTGCCCACCAACTAACCCAGGTTGCATATCCACCAATCCCAAGTCTGCTTCTTTTGCTTTCCCATTGACAATTCCTGAGAATTCTAGAGAGAATGCCATGCAGGTTTTACACTGAGACATGCTTGTATCTTTTTGTTTGCAATTTCTGTTTATTTCTGAGTTTTGTGGAAACTGAAATGCTTGACATATGCAGAAACTGCAAGAAGCAATCATGCGCACCCAGAAAAATGCAAACATCAAGGTTGTGGAAGACACTCCAAATGGTATGTTACTGAACTGTGAAAGTTTGAAATGTTTGTGTAAATATTTCTCCAATGATGCTCCTTATATCTTTAAGCTAATGTATGGAGTGATTGTATGACATTAGAGCATGGAGCCATTTTTTTTTTATTCTTTTACTCCAATCATACTATCCACCTGTGCTAGTTGCATTATAATAAGGGGTAATTACCGTTCAAACCGGTGAACTATGCACGTTTTACCATTCACAGACAACTGTGAAGTTGTGAGTGTTACAATTCACAACTGTGTACTAATTTAAGGTTAGAAAATCACTACACCATTAAATGAAAGTAGAATGTGATAACTACCCTTTTACCGTTTAGAACAAATGAACAATAACTTTAATTTTCTCTAAATATTACTTGACAACTAATATTATTTTTCAAGTGGTGCTGGGAACGAAGAGTTGAAAAGCTAGGTTATTCTAGTGGGAGAAGGAGGTTGTTCGTGGTCATACACATTTTTTAACTTACTGCCTACAAGCAAACACTTCACACATTTTTTATACATTCACTCGTTAATCAAGATTAAACATAAATTTAATGGGGATGTAACACATCATCTCCAATAATTCATAGAAAATAAAAACTTGTTTTCACCTCAGCGTTTTCAAATCTAAAAAATAATGTATGGTACATAAACCAACAACAACAACAATAACCATCATCCTAAATCTATCTTCAATGTGCATTGTTCCATCTGCCCTTGTTTTTTCAAGGGTATAAATAAATTATGCATTGAAGGTTAGTTTAGGTATTTTTATATAACTATTACTCACATGTAGGGTTGTTTAAGGTTCAATTTTGAGTCGATTCAGTTTTAAGTAAATTAAACCGATGGAATTCGGTTCGGTTCAGTTTTGAACCTGTCGGTTTTTGGTTCAGTTTTGTATGAACCGAATTTCACGAAATTCTCACATGTTAGGTTGTTTTGACGTATTATTTGACTTATCTATTTTTGTTTTGATTTTTTTTGAAGTGATTTTCATGAAATTGAGAAATTCTCACATTTTGGGCCGGTATTAACTTATTATTTGACTTAATTTTTGTTGCCCAATATTTTTAGACTCAATTAGTAAATATCGATGACCTAAAATGGGCCACATGTCCAAATCAATCTATTTTTGGTTTGGTTTTCTATGGGGTCTCATTTTATAAACCAAAATCAAACCGATGGAGTTTCAGTTCAACTTTGAACCAAACCAATTCTATTCTTTTCGGTTCGGTTATAGTTCGTGTTGGTTCGGTTTGGTCAATTCGATTATTTTTGGGTAGCCCTACTCATGTGACAAACAATTGGTTTTTTCCATCCAAACTATCACTATTTACATGAATAGTAAAATGTGCATAGTTCACCGATATCAATTGTAATTACCCCTTGTTATAATGATAATAATATATTTTAGCTATATGATTAGATAAATATAATATAAAAGAGAATGTAACGAGTGAATAAAGTGTGTGGTGGTGGAGAAAAAAAAGGAGAGAAAATGTAGAGAGCTCCCTACATGTAACTTTGTAAGGAGTCAGAAAGTAAGAAATAATGTAGGGAGCCCATTGAAGTGGTATATTTGCATTATACCCCCTACAATAACTTTTTATTAGTATGGAATCCTGTTGGAGATGCTCTAATGTAAACATCGCTCCAATAGAGATAGGATATAATGATAAAATATGAGACGATATTAATGATAAAATATGAGACGATATGGACACACGAGATTTTACATGGAAAATTCGTAAACAAAACCGTCATTCAAGTTTTCCTTATTTTATCATTATTTCCTCGCTACTATTACACGTAACCTCGAGTATAAATAAGGAGCTTTATTTATAGCGGCATGCTTTCGTAGAAGCATTATGTTTCCCAATTTTGGCGAATTAATCAATATATTTAGTCGATGAGAAAGGCGTTGATGTTCACGTTGGTGTGCATTATTTTTGTCAATGATCAAACCAGGCTCTTATCTGCAAGCGGTAGTCGACGGAGGAGGGTTTGGGGGACAGGATTTGGTGGAGTTCTTGGTGAAAGGAGAAGTGGCTTCATATAGGTGTATGGCCGCAAAAGTTACGTATGTATACCCCTTCACAACAGCCTTCGGGGATTCCAAAGGACAAGAAGAGAGGATGAAGAAGATCATAGACGAGTTAGGTTGGTATTCTCCAAGTTTTGATGCCATGGATTAGAATTGTCATCATTTTGCTATGTGATGTACAAAAGTTACCACCATGTTCAGTGCCTTCTTTTTACTCTCAACCTATGTTTATCCAAATTAAATTACACTCTTCTTTGTTTATTATATCTATTAACATTGTTGTCTTTTCATTGGGTAATAATAATTATGTATTCTCCTGTTATACAGTATCCAGAATGACTCAGGTATGGACCATCTTCTGAAATTCAATCTCAAGTGTTCAGATTCATGCTCCTTGTGCATTTTGTCTTTCTGGATCAGTATAAGTTGCAAACTGCTGTATTTACAATAAAAGTGCATTTAAAAAGTAACAACAGTTTTCTTACTTTTGTCATTTGTCATTTTGTTAACTGATATAGACATTTTCATTAAGCCCCATACTAATCAGCCCAATCATCTGTAGAACACATCCTAGATCTCTGCTTGTATTCTGGTAGTTACATTTTAAAGAAAGGAAAGTTACTTTGGCTGAAATGGAGTGATATCGCATGTTAAATGTTTTCAGCCAGTAAAGTCAATATTGCCCATCTTTAACTTATTTTCCTACATACTAATGACTCACATTTCTTATGTGGTACATGAGAAAATGTGCTAGTTTTCCACACTGAACATAGAAAATATTTTGGAGTCTCCACCTATCGAAGTGGATCGGGATTTACCCAAATTTGGCTACTGAAAATTTGGAATGTAAATCATGTGTACAAAATTCATAACTTGTAAAGGTTTTGTATGTTTACATTTCAGATTAAAATTGCTGTTTATGGAGGAGAAACATGATACATGAAGTATAAGGCCTTTTCAATGAGCTGATGTGCCAAAAGCATTTTGTCTGTGTTTAGAGTGAGAAGCACAATACTAGTAGAAATATATTTGAAGAAACCAGCACAGAGACTGTAAATTCATAATACAGACAACAGAACACAAAGCAAGATTCACATGTACCTAGCCAAACCCATATCAGGGTCAATGAAATCCATAGGAGTTAATGAAATTGATTAAACATTGCATAATATGGCAATGAACATTGTTTGATTCAATGGACAAAACAACTGAAAAACAATATTCTATGTTTGTTACTTTGAATTCAATCACCTCAAATAAGGCAAATCTTAGGCTGTCATGGATCCTAGTCCTACTAAATATGGTAATCAACTGTTATCAATGTTCACCAAAGCATCTAATTGAATTGGGTTTAGATTATGCAACAAATTATGAAAATAATAAATGTAATGGTTTCACTGGATATAAAATTAATATCTTAGATAAGCAAGCATTTAATGTTTGTTTAATTGGAAATTAAAATCATGTTCAAAAGTTTTATTTTAAGGAAATGGCAAAATTGTATTTTTTTCTTAAACCATGGTTGAAAACTAACCGTGGTTAGGATTTTAGCATGTATAAATACACATGATTTTAGGTTTATGAATATCAAAAAATACTTTTAATTCCAAGAGTTAAAAAAGAAAAAAAGAGGCTCCTTGGTCACTTTTTTATATTTTATTTTTCTTCTGAAAACTTATTTAGGTTTTTGGAGATTTTTACACAAAATTGAGAATTTTTTGATCCTGGTGGCAAAAAGAGTATAATCAGAATTCTGGTAGCAATTTATCTGTGGTGACTCTGCGATTCATTTTCTGAGGTAAAAAAATATAATCTCTCATGTGATTTTTTTTGTACTCTCATTGTGCTGCTTTGTGTGTTAGATTCTTTGATTGCCTCTGTAGATTGTTCATTGATCGTTAAGGAATTTCAGGAAATTACTGAAATTGAGAACCTTGAATGGCAACAGTTTTGGCTGTTTGGGCATTTGAAGTCTACCTCTGAAGTGGGTGTTTGTGTAATGTGTCTTGTTTGCTTTATTTTAAGTGTTTGATGACTGAGATTGTGCTGTGCAAAAGAGAACTATGGTCTCTTTGGTTTTTGAGAGGCCTAATAGACATAAGAATCATGTCTGTTTGTAGGCTTTTTGCTTCTTAGTCTGAGTGCAATTGTTTCTTATAACATTCAAGTAGTTCGTTTGAATGATTTTGGTATGACCTAATGTTAGTTCAAGTCGTTATTCTTTGTTCAGTTTGAATTGTGTCGTTGTACACAGCCGTGTGATTTAAATTACGTAGTTTGCATGCATATCATACTCGGTATTGTGGAATTCCATATTTGTCTTTCCGGCATTTGCGGTGCATATTTAATTGATGTTTCGTTACTCGTTCGCATATTAGGTATTTTGTGGATCCAAAGAAGCATTCATTAGAGCAGCTATGCTCGTAGTTAAGATCCTTGGCACTTTCTTAGAATCATAACCGTTCTTTTCATACTTTCTTTTGCGGGTTTCACGGTGCATCATTTAATTGGTTTTGAAATAAAGAACTGCTAGACTTTTGCAAAATTCGCCGATTCGAAAAACATTTGATATATTTGGTAACTCACAAGAATTTGGAATATTTAACGAGCGTATCCATTCATTCTCAGCTGAAACAATGCTAGAATTTGGAATTTATGGACTCGAATGGGCAACATTAATATAACCGTGCTTGTAATTGAGATCCTTGGCTATTGTGAGGATCAAACCTCTTTCCCTATTGGCTTCTGCGGATTTATAGGTTCATCATTTAATTGCTCCGTACATGAAGTGGCTCTAGAATATTTTTCGTTTACTGGATCCAAAAAAAAGTATAAAATTAGTACAACCGCACTTGTAATTTGAGATCGTCGGTTATTCACAAGTACTGTCGTCGTCTTTTCAGTATAAACCACACCTATTGATTCCTTGTTTGCTGGTGGTTTACTACAACTTGGACTTCTCCGAATAAGAATTTGTTAGTTTAGTCAAAATATTTGGCGCTTATGGATATTTAGAAGCATTCATATTAGTACAAGTGTGCTTGTATCATGATCTTCCTTTACTGAAATAATATGCATGTTCTGGACTTCTAGCTCTATAGGGTTTGGGCTGATGGATGTTGGTCGTTGATTTTCATGCAGAATATTAGGTCTTAGATTACATTTGCGACTATTCTCATTATTACTTGTGATAGGTGATAGGAAAATCACCTGAGAGCGAAAAAAATGGAATGCAATAGAGATGAGGCTGCCAGAGCGAAAGAGATTGCTGACAAGAAGCTAGCAGAGATGGACATTGCTGGAGCAAAAAAATTTGCTTACAAGGCACAGACCTTGTATCCTCAACTTGACGGTCTTTCTGATTTGCTTGCAGCCATTCATGTGTATAGCTCCGCTGAGAAAAGAGTCAATGGCGAAGTTGATTGGTACGCAATCATTGGCGTGGAACCTTCAGCCAATGATGATACAATTCGGAAGCATTACAAGCACATGGCTCTTGCTCTTCACCCCGACAAAAACAAGTCCGTTGGAGCGGATGGGGCATTTAAGATTCTATCGGAAGCTTGGGGTTTCCTGTCCAATAAAATGAAGAAAATGGCATATGACCAGAAGCGGGGTCTATATGAAAGATTGGCAACAAGGAACCCGTCAATGGCGGCTGCTCAGAATGTTTTCCCTTCCTTTGCATCGAAACCGAGTACCTTCTGGACAACCTGCCCTTATTGCTGCATGCATTTCGAGTATGCTCTGCAGCATAAAGGCAATGAACTTCTCTGTCAGGGTTGTCGCTGCAAGTTTCAAGGATTGGAGAGTCAACCACCACCAAAGAGCAGGTGCACACCATGGGCCGCGTTTGCAGCTGGTGTGCCAGGACCATACACAGCTTCTACTGTACCTCGTCCATCGAGGGAGCAAATGGTGAGAATGATTGAGGAGTTACAAGCTTCTACATTGAGAGAAGAAGCGAAAAATGCTGCTCTTAAGAAGACTGCAGCTGGATCAGAAGCTGGCTCTTCCAAGTCCACTCTCCACGGAGATAGGCCTAAAAAAAGAAGACGCATGAGGGCGCAGAAGATGAATGTTGATGGGAATGGGAGATATGGCATGGGAAGTGTATATGGAGCAGGAAATGTCAACGGCGCTGGACAAAGTGCTGCAAGGGACCTATCTGTGCTTGAAGCTCGAAAAATGCTAATGGATAAGGCTGTGATGGTAATTAAAGAGAAGGTTAACGTCTGGGTTGAAAAAACTTCTTCTAGAGCTTCAGATAAACCGATAACTCCGGATCGGGAGGAGAAGGTGAAGAAGAATGAGAATGAGAATCTGAAAGTTATGGAGAAGGAGAAGGAGAAGGAGAAGAAGTCAAAAGTGGCTGAGGATAGGAGGCCACTAAAAGCTACTGGAAATGGTGCAATGTCTGATACCAGATGTGCTGAGCCTTTGTATGACAAGGCGACAATTAAGACTGAGAATCTCTCCCCTGCAAATTCGGGTGATGAGTTCGATAACAGCAGCAGACTGAAGTTAATGAGTGTCCCTGACCCAGATTTTCACGACTTTGACAATGACCGCACAGAAAAATCCTTTGGTGATAACCAGGTGTGGGCTGCTTATGATGACGATGATGGAATGCCTCGTTATTACGCTCTGGTTCACAGCGTGATCTCCGTGAAACCATTCAAAATGAAGGTGAGCTGGCTCAACGCAAAGAGCAACAGCGAACTGGGCCCTCTGAACTGGATAGGTTCCGGATTTTACAAGACTTGTGGGGATTTCCGGGTAGGAAAGTACAAGGTTGATGACTGTCTCAACTCCTTCTCACACGAGGTGAAATGGTCAAAAGGTCCAAAGGGAGCGATTCAGATATATCCCATGAAGGCCGATGTTTGGGCTCTTTATAGGAACTGGTCCCCTGATTGGGATGAGTTCACTCCAAATGATGTCATGCACAAGTATGACATGGTTGAGGTTCTTGAAGATTGTACCGAAGAAGGCGTCCTCATTGCTCCCCTGGTTAAAGTTGTTGGTTTCAAGACAGTGTTTTGCCGCCACCAAAACACAGAGGTGGTCATGAGGATTCCAAAAGAAGAGATGTTTCGATTCTCACACCAGGTCCCTTCTTGCAAGCTTACAGGTCAAGAAGGTCGAAATGCTCCTGCAGGTTGCTGGGAGATTGATCCTGCTGCAGCGCCTTTGGAACTTCTACAGGTAATTAATGTTAAGGAGGAAGAAATCGTGGGCACCGCAGAGGATGCTCCAGGAAAAGAGCCGGTTAATGAAAAGGAAGCTAAGGTTGGGGCAGATATGAATATGAAGAATGGAAAAGAAGCGAAGAAGAAAGGGATTATTGTGTACAATAGGAGGCACTGAATGGAGAAAAGAAGTGTTTGTTGTTCATTGCAGAGAGACTCAGATTTGCAGTGTTTCTTTCGTACCATCTTATAGTACCAAAGAAGCATTGATGGGAGAAGATGGAATTATCAGTCATTAATTGTTGTTGTTGTTGTTATTTACTTTTGTTGTATACACAGCCATTTGAGGAAATCTTGTAACCATGAAAACCAAATGCTTGGTGCACAAGACTATTTCAGATGAGTAAAAGCTTTTATTTCTGCAGATTATCATCTTTCATGTGCTTCTGATTCATATTTCTTGTATTCTACAGATATTTGAGTTGATAAAGAGAAGAGGAAATAGGAAGAGAATATGGAAGCTCATTGAAGACTCAATTACCATTCAGGATATGAATCCTATTCCTTAATAATGACTATTAAGTTGATTGAATATTTTGTTGACACCACCATTAAGTTCCATCTTTGCACAAAAAGAAAATTATTATACAGAAGATTTTATTTTTTTCTAGGCTATGAACAAGGCCAACCTCTCCTCAATGCATTGCTTGCTCCTCATAGGCCTTTTGTGATGTTGTCGATTGTCTTATTTTTCTCTCGCTCTATTTTTCTTTTTGCAATTTGTATTGTTGTAATTTGTACTGCAGCTTCTTTTCCTTTGATGTTTTTGATGTACTTGGCTAGTTCTTGTTCCCTCCTTGGAAACTTTTTCTAGTTTCATCAATAATATCCCCATTTGCTGATAAAAATAAATAAAAAACTGCTGACTTTATATATGGTGTTGTTGATGATTACTAAATGATAGAGCATCTTGGGTTGTGTTTGGTTGCAAAGAAAATGGAATCCACTCAGAAATGATAAAGACTAGTGGCTTTTTAGCAGTATGACTGAAGCTTTGACTTTAGGCTGGGAATGTAATGAGTTATATGATCCCGTCGCTCTGATAGAATAAGGGATACTAATGTATTGTTTTGATTCTACCAGCATTTTTGTTGCTCGTGATTTGGCTTAATTTCTGTGGATATAATGATTGTCGTTGCACTGCAGAATTTAGCAAGGTGGCTTTGCGTGGTTTGGTGGTGATGATGTGGTTCTTCGCGCTTTTTGTGATCTTCATTCCAATTAACAACATCATCGTCGGAGCTGCTTAGGTGCGCTTTGATTTTGATTTTGATTTGCGGATTTGTTGTGCCTTGAGGATCTCTTATTGCTGTGTTGTAATCAGTTGCAGTTTATGGTATATATGAGTTTATCCATGCTACTCAATGGAATTGGTGATTTTTTTTTTGGTTTGTGAATAAAGTGCCTGTATTGTTCTGCATAATTGTTTTGGACCTTAGTTCATTTTTCTCTTGATCATTGGGCTTACTGATCTGCATGTGCTTAAAATAATATTGTTTTTCTTGTGATGGTACATGTTGATTTGAATGGGCTTCAAATAATATTTGTATCTGGATAAAAAGTTATGTGCAGTGATTGAAAGCTACAAATGGTGAATGAAGTTGGGTATTAGTTGAAGAAGAGTATGTATGTATGTATGTATGTATGTATGGATGTATTATTATTATTATTGTCATAAATAGTGTGTTACATTACTCGATTTTGTTGTTGAGCTGAAACCTGAAACCAAATCCCACCATGTGTTAATGCAGAGTATGGTCACATAAATGTGCCTGTGCCTCCCACTCTACTTCTACTTTTCCAACATTTATCATCCCAACTATCATAAATATGTGATCCACTTTTAAATCAACAAAATACTTGCTTTGATTCACCCAAAACAAACTAGGATTGAATTGGATAGGTTTATTAATTCAAAGTGAAATAAAGGCCGAATTATTATTTGATGGCAGTGGAAAAAGTTTGATTAGAGATTAAAAGTCCATGAGAAATCACAATTAATGTACTTCTTTGCTCCTAAAGTCAAAACAAGAACCCAACAAATTAAATGGAACTATGTACTTGAAAACCCCTTCACTTTCGGTTTTCATAAATGCTCTGAATCCTCTGATGATCTTGGAGTTATTTTGCCCGGATACTAACTCATTTTACTCAACCTAAACTATATGTGCCTATGCCAAATCACAATGGCATATATTTATAGGCTATTTACAACTCTCCAATTAATGAAGATACATGCATAATACTCCAAAACTAATTTTAGGTGACAAATTATTTTTTTAAAATGTTAGATTCAATCAGATCAGTTAGTTCGTGTCAAAAATCAAATAAATCACTTTTATTTTCTTATAATCGAACAATAATTTGTCATTTTTATATTATAAATTGCGGCTGAATCAATTTAATCGACCACAACGTTTCTAGTTTAAACTTACATATTTACACGAGTAGTAACGAACAATAAAATTAAAATTGGTGAAATTACATTATTGAACTGGTTCAATTTGGTTTAAAAACCTAAAATTGAACCGGTTCAATTTATTACAAAAATATATAATTAAAATTGGTGAAAATACATTATTGTCCTCTTCTTCAACCTCTCGCTCCTCTCTCGCCTATCTCCCTCTTCTTTGCAACCAAGCAACAG